>JAEANM010023938.1:0-11259 GCA_017656035.1 Myanophis thanlyinensis
TGGTTGCGTAAGCATTTCACTGCATATCGTACCATGTATGACTGTGCATGTGATCAATAAAATTTGAATTTGAATTTATTCTATTCTATTCCATGATTCCATTATTCTATTCTATTCTCTATTGCTATTCCATTCTGTTATAATTGTTATTCTATTCTATTCTATTCTATTCTATTCTATTGTTTTGTATAAGATACAACAATTTAATTATCACTTGTTTTGTATCTTATGATTAATAATTGTGTTTTATGATTGCGTGATCATGATTTATCACTTGTGGCTTGTGTGTACACTGAGAGGTTATACATCAGAGACAAATTCCTTGTGTGTCCAATCACATTTGGCCAATAAAGCTATTCTATTCTATTCTATTCTATTCTATTCTATGATACTTTCTCAATATTGTAAATATTTCTTATCCATATTCCTGGATCTCTTACAAATTATCAGGGACAAAAGCCATGAAGTTGCAGTTCTAAAAGGATTTGTTGGTCAGGAATCTGATCAAATAGTACAGTACAGGTTGTCCTCAACTTACAGCCATTCATTTACTGATCATTCAAAGTTACAACAGCACTGCAAAAAATAGTTTTTCACACTTATGTCCATTGGAACATCCCCATGGCCACGTGATGAAAATTTAGATGCTTGGCAACTGGTTCATATTTATGATGGTTGCAGGGTCCTGGGGTCATGTGATTACCTTTTGTGACCCTCTAATAAGCAAAGTCCATGGAAAAGTCAGATTCGCTGAACAAATGTGTTCCTAATTTAGCAAATGCAGTGATTCACTTAACAACTGTAGCAAGAAAGGTTGCTAAATGAGGGAAAGCTTGCTTTACAACCATCTTGCTTAGCAACAGACATTTTGGACTCAATTGTGGCCATATGTCGAGGACTACCTGTGTAGGTTTTGCTAAGGGGAAGACATGGAGTGTGTAATGTCTCGGTCATTGGCTTAATTATTGTTTTGTTTTTGTTTCCTCTCCCCATCTTAGGACACCTCAATTCTTGGTTCATTACAGAGGGGGATGGAAAATTCTTCCGTGGCTTCTGCCTCTTCTGAGGCAGGAAGCAACCGGTCACAGGAAATTGAAGAGCTGGAAAGGTTCATTGATAGCTACGTTTTAGAATATCAAGTCCAAGGCTTGTTGACCGAAAAAACCGAAGGGGATGAAGAAAACGAGAAAACACAGCCCAATATCTCGCAGGTGTGTGACAAAACTTGGAGTGGGTCGTTCCCACTGGCTTAAAAACGCAAAAAGAGGCATAGTGAGAAGAGTAACAATCACTGTGGGACCAAATAAAAGGTTGGATGCTTTTCAGATAGTTCCCAGCTGTGTGTTTTCAATCAGGCATTTTAACAAACAAACGAAGTTTGTTTGGAGGCTGCAGAGGAACGATCAGTGATGGCATCAGTCTCGAACTGCGAGATGGGCAACAAATAAATTTAATAATAATAATAATTCATAGTAATAATCAGTCACTGGAATGGGTTTAGGGCAAATCTTCCAGGTCTCTAGGAAGATGGGTTTTTTTTAAGAATAAGAGTTAAGAATGATGTTTTGACAGATCAGTCACCAAAAATCAAACCTGGCTCAAGAACTGCCAAGGGGCTTAATTTTATCCCCCAATTACTTTCAGTTAATGGAAGGTCACACATGGATCATTGGCTTCCTATAGGTCAGGGGTCTCCAACCTTGGCAACTTTAAGCCTGGAGGACTTCAATTCCCAGAATTCTGGCTGGGGAATTCTGGGAGTTGAAGTCCGCCAGGCTTAAAGTTGCCAAGGATGGAGACCCCTGCTATAGGTAGCTTAAGCGCCAATGTGATCTAGTGGATAGGGTACTGCATTAGAAACTGGGAAACCACAAATCCTCCCTTAGACATGAAATCCTGCTGGGTGATTTTGGACCAATCACCAGGAGACGTGAGTTCTAATTCTGCCTTAGGCATGAAAGCTGGCTGGCTGATTTTGAGCCAATCTCAGAAGATGGTGATGCATTTTATTCCTACTTTAGGAATAAAAGATGGCTGGGTCATTATGGGCCCCTTACCCCCCAACTACAACCGTATTGTGGACAAAATAGAATATGACTCATTTTGTATTCCTCTTGAGTTATAGGAAATAGTAACCAGATATATTTTATCTGACTTTAACCTTGTTTAAAATTCTGGACTCCCATCCAAATATTAATGAACTCTAAACCCCACTTAGCTTCTTTAGGTCAACCACAATTGGGTAGATATGCCACTTATCTGATGACAATCTGGAGATGCTGTGCAATTTTTGGGAGGTATCCCATTCAAGAACCAGCTAGCCAGACCCTGCTTAGCTTTCAGGTTCCTGTAAGATTGGCCAGGTGCAGTCACCTGTTGACACAGGTCTATTCTGAGATACAAGATGTGAAAGAGGGGGTGTTTTCTCTCGAACTTGCCAGCAAAAGCCAATTCTCTAATTCCCATCTTGATGCATTGCTCTCATTGCCACCTTATTTTGTTCTTGTTTCAGTTAGAATCTTTGTTGCTTGTATCCTTACGATTTATATTGTTTATTGTTTCCTAGTATGATTTGATTGCTTATTTGTACCCTATGACTAACGTTAAGTGTCGTACCTTATGATTCTTGAGGAATGTATTTTTTCTTTTATGTACACTGAGAGCATATGCACCAAAGTCAAATTCCTTGTGTGTCCAATCACACTTGTCCAATAAAGAATTCTATTCTATCTATTAATTTGTTCATTAATCAAATTCATATAGCTTTCCATTTAATGCCAGATGACTCTGGGTGATACACAAAAAAACCATCTTCTTTTCTCTCTTTTTAGTGGACCGTTGATTGTAACGAAGAAATAGAAAGCAGCATGTCCAGCTACAGAGGCAAGGGGTCAGCACCCCATAATCAAAACCAGGTAATAAAAATTGGATATTTTTTTTAATGCAAAAAAACATCCTTTAGTACCAATAGAATATAATATTTATAGCTTGGGATGAACTGTTGGGTCCTTTGTGCTATGAGCTTGGTTGGGCTTTTGTTTTTTGTAGACATTTCATTACCCAACTAGGTAACATCATCAGTGCGAGAAGGGAGTGAGGTTTGCACTATTTTTATAGATTAAATATTTTTATGTTTTGATTAGAGAGCAGCTGGGTAGTGTTTCTACTCTACTCAGTAAATACCATTGAGTGAATTCACATCTATATAGACTTCCCTAGAAATAAAACCCAGTGAGACTATTGAACAAAGGCAGGCTGTAGGTTAAGAATGAATTCCATTCCTAATTTTGTCTTTAGTTCAAAATTGAATGTAAAAAAAATGAAATTGAATGAAAGCTTGAACTTACACTTATGAATGGGCTGCCTACTATTAAAAATGGCAGACAGTGTTTCCTTCCTCAAGGAATCAATCAATCAATCAAACCTTTATTGTCAGAGTACAACATGTGTACAATGAGATTGGCTGAGCCTCAGAGGTGAAATTCAGCAGGTTCTAGCAGGTTTGCTAGAACCGGTAGTAAATTTTCTAAGCAGTTCAGCAGTTCAACCGGTTCTCTGAACCGGTTGTTAGAAGAAATGTCCTTTTGTTTTTTTCCACTTTACAGGGTTAATCCTGTAAGGAAGGCAGGAAAAAATCATTCTGGTGTTGTTTCTAGCTTAAGCTTTATTGCCCTGCTTAAAGAAACTGCCCGCCCAGTCACACGACCCACCCAGCCACGCCCACCAAGCCACACCCACAGAACTGGTAGTAAAAAAAATTGAATTTCACCACTGCTGAGCCTCCCTCCTTGCAACCCCCCAACCCAGTACAATTCCCAGTGAAAAACAGAAAATTCCCAACCCAGTGACTCCTACTAACAAACACACAATCCTTCTGCTCCGTGTGAACTTATTACACATTGTGCCAGCCCTGCAAGTCAATCATACTGTTGTTGTAGAGTTATTTTCCATTCAGAAGTCTGACAGCTCAGGGATAAAAACTGTTCTTCAGTCTGTTTCTGTGGCTGCCTGTGCTTCTGTATCTTCTTCCTCATGGCAGGAAAGTAAAGAAGATGTGAGTCGTCCCTGAGGAATTTGCTCATTTTTCTAACCACACAAACCACACAAATTAACAGACTAACAGAGTTGGAAGGGACCTTGGAGGTCTTCTAGTCCAACCCTCTGCTCAAGCAGGAGACCCTTTAACATTGTAGACAAGTGGCTGTCCAGTTTCTTCTTAAAAGTCTCCAGTGATGGAGCACCCACAATTTCTGGAGGCAAGTGGCTCCACTGGTTAATTGTTCTCACTGTCAGGAAATTTTTCCTTAGTTCTAGGTTAGTTCTCTCCTTGAGTAGTTTCCATGCATTGCTTCTTGCCCTGCCTTCAGGTGCTTTGGAGAATAGGTTGATCTCCTCTTCTTGGTGGCAGCCCCTCAAATATTGGAATAATGGTATCCAGTCACTCTCACTCCTTCTTTTCACTGGACTAGAACATACCCAATTCCTGCAACCGTTCTTCATATGTTTTTGCACTCTACTTATCTTCGTAGTTCTTTTCTGCACTCTTGAAAGAGTGCAGAAAAGACTCTGGTGAGTCCAAGCTAGATGCCCAAAGCAGGAGAAGACCCAATGTTGCTCTGTGCAATATTCTCCTCCCGCCTAGTGCCCTTCCAGACAACTTTTCCAGGGTACCAATGATTTTGGTGCAGTTCTTTGTTTAAGATGCATTGCACCACTGATCCTTCTCTGCCCATCACAGCAGGGACCCTTTGCAAGACAGGGCACCCCAGGACCCAAGTCCTTCTCCACCGTACCCGCTCCAAATAAAGAGACGGCAGGGTTTGTGTCACCCTTAAAAGTTTTCCTTTTCAGAACAACAAGCAATCCATGGTTGCAAATCTATGGCTGGGGGCCTGTGGATCACCCAGCACCCTGTCCAAATCTTTTCATGCATCGTCTTACTAGGTCAGAGGCACAGATCTTTTAGGCTTGGAAATCCTTTACAGAAGGGATAGTCAAGCTTTGCATGGCCAGCCCCCACCCCACCCCCAGACCTTTGGGAGGGGTCAGAGCTAGCAATGGCCAAATTGCATGCGCAGTTAAGGAGCAGAATTTCTTACACTTTCCTCTGGTTCTACAAGCATTTGGGATATTACCTTTCTTTTTGAACTATGTTCAGCAAAGTGTAGGACCGTGATGGTGAACCTGTGGCATGGGTGTCACAGGTGGCATGCAGAGCCACGTTGCTGGGCACACAAGCTGTTAGCCAACTTACCTCCAGTGGAGCATGCACATGCGATTGCGCATGCACATATACACGGTTACAGAGAGCCAGCTGGTCTTCAGGCCTCTGCTGTGCATGTGTGCGATTGCAGCAGGAAATCCAGCTGGTCTTCAGAGCTGTCCTGTGCATGCACACGCAATTGCTCATGTGTGCCTGAGTGCCTGCGAGCAGCGTGCAAGCATTGCACGTGCAAAAGCTGAATGCATGCGCAGATAGTGCAGTTGCACATGCAGCACACATGGAGGAACTGCACGCAAGTGTGGATAGTATGTGCAAAGCACGTACTTTTCGGCACTCGGTAAGTAAAAGGTTTGTCACCACTGGTTTAGGAGTTGCATTACAGTTAAAAAAGCAAAGCAGACACACACACACACACACACAGAGAGAGAGAGAGAGAGAGATCCCTTCCACACATACAATGTGCCCCATCCTAGTTCAAAATCCTCCGCTCTTCCCAATTATTATGTCAACAGTGGTGGCAATGGCTATCAACAAGACACCATCTGAAGGACATCAAGAGAGATCAGAAGCAAGCTTCGAGACACCAAAGGGGCTCCAGTCCAACCCTTACCTTCTACCCCCCTCATTCCTGCTCTTCTTATTCTTGCTCTTATCTTCCCTCTCTAACTGGAAAGGGGGAAAACTCTGACTCCCCTTTGACACCTTGTTAGGAAAAGTCCCCCATTAGGAGAACAAGTACGTTCAGAGAAGCGTTGTGAGAGTGGTGTTGAAGAACACACAAACCAGCATACAGAGACACTGAATTGTAAAACAATTAGGTTTTTTACTACTGTGGAAATAGAGGTATGCAAAGTCCATCAATCAATCCAAAAATCATACACGGTTAAGACAGTCAGTCTCCATCTTATGGCCGCTTGAGGAAACAGCAACCAATCACATTTACAGCAGTGATTAAAGATACAGTATTGCTGTCGTGGTTTATATATTGCCAACCCAACTGTTAGATTACATTCCTAACACACCTCACTGGAAGATTATTATCCCAACCCAAAAGGCTTCTTAGAATCATAGAGTCTTCGAACTAGGTTCCACTGAGAGTAAAAAAAATCATGCAGCATTTTCCAAAAGGCAGAGCAGGCTCCCTCTGCAGCTACTGGGAGGCTCAACCAAGGGGTCCTACTCATTCATTGTCTCTAATGGACCTGCATGATGGTATGGATGTAGCTATGCTGTTTGTTGGAAGCTTTATAGGAGGATCTCAACTTAAAATTGTTTGTTTAGCCGCCATTCAGAGTTAACAGTGGCATCGAAAAAACATAAATCACAACCAGTCCTCACAGCATCTACACAATCATTTGGTCAAAATTTGGGGGCTGGTCACTGGGAAATTCTTGTCCCATTTGCGGTTATAAATTGAGGATTACCTAAATATCTAAACTTACAACTTTCGAAACGTTGCCGATAGGAACACCCAATATTCCACATATCTCACGTTTCACTACAACTAACCAACGAGAGAGAAACCTACACGAAAACAATGTTTTCATGAATCTCTGAGAACCACTGAAAACAGGCTGTATTCATGTAATCTTTGAGTTACGACCACAGTTGAGCCCAGTGTTTCTGTTACTGAGTGAGACAGTTGTTCAGTGACGTTTGCCCCATTTTATGACCTTTGTGGCCATAGTTGCTAAGTGAGTCACTGCAAGTTGTTAAGTTAGCACCATGGTTGTTAAATAAATATGGCTTCTCCACTGACTTTGTTTGTCAGAAGGTTGCAAAAGGGGATCACGTGATCCTGGGACACTGGAATCATCATAAATATGAGCCAGTTGCCAAGCGACTGAGTTTTGATCACGTGACCACAGGGAGGCTGCAATGGTTGTAAGTGTGAAAAATGGTCATAAGTCACTTTTTTCAGTGCCATTGTAACTTCGAATGGTCATTAAATGAACTGTTCTAAGTTGAGCTGCATTTAAAACATGCTACTGCAAAGCAAACATTTAACATACAAGGAAACATCTCAATTATCTTGTCTACTTATTTTTTTAAAGAATGGAAACAAAAACAACTCCCTGGACATGTTGGGAACGGATATCTGGGCAGCCAACACTCTTGAATCTTTCAGGTAAGCTTACTTTCACTTTCTGTAGATGGATATTTTGGCTTGCATCCTGCAATTGTCAAAGCACAGTGGTACCTCGGTACTCAACTGCTTTGAAACTCACAAAATTTGGTTCTCAATACATTTTGATGTGAAAATTTTGTCCCGGTACCCATTGTTTGTTTGGTACTCAACGCACAAGCTAGAACTTGTCAACGTTTGCTGCCTTGTGGCACATTACATTATTTCTTGTTATTATTTCATTACATTATTTCTCCCTCCTTATTCTACAATTTTTTTGATATCATACCTTCTGGAATCAATTAATGATGAGTACCAAGGTACAACTTTATTACACAGTTAAAACTCCAGAATCTATATTTGTCTGTCTGTCTGGTGTATTTTTCAGTGTAGTAACAAAATAGAGCAAACATGGGCAAAGTTTGAAAATAAGAATTGAAGAACAAAAGAAGATGAGAGAAAGAAAGAAAGAAAGAAAGAACGAAAGAAAGAAAGAAAAAACAATTATGACTTCCGACTTTCTTGTTGTTGAGTAATTCTCATCATAATCTTTTTCTCAACCTGTGTCCTTTTTAAATCCTAAATCTCTAAATCCAATGTTTTTTGTGTGAGGAGCAGGAACGAGAAGGTAGATAAAAAAGAGAGAGATGCAGTGATAAAAATTGATTTTAAAAAAGCATCAAAAACACCAAAAAGTAATTTTACACAGAAGATCTGGCGTATTCCCACATGATGGGAGTACTCTGGAGGTCTCCACCAACGGTTAGCTCAAGCCCTTGAAGGCAAACTTAAGTATGAAGGGCTTTGTTTAATAATTAATAAGGTCAGGTTGAGGTCCGTATGGATCTCAGGGAAACTGGTGCTTCTTAGGGCTGAAGCAGTGACAGAAGTTTTGCAAAGTCATGTCCGACCCATTGCAACCCCATGGACAACATTCCTCCAGGCCTTCCTGTCCTCCACCATTCTCTGGAGTCCATTTAAGCTCACACCAACTGCTTCAGTGACTCCATCCAGCCACCTCATTCTCTGCCATCCCCTTCTTCTTTTGCCCTCCATCGCTCCCAGCCTTAGGCTCTTCTCCAGTGAGTCTTCTGGGTTCTAGCAAATTGTAATGGTAAATGAGAATAACATTGGAAGGCAGGAGAAAGACCCACAGGCTGGACAACCAGTGTATAAAAGGAATTTCAACCCACAGAACGAGGGATGATGTGAGAAGCACCCAGTTCCCTGTTAAACCCATTTACCATTTTGCACGGTATTTCATTCCAAATCTTCAGTCTTTCTCTTTCTCCATTCTTTTTTTTTTAATCCTGCAGTGGGGCCACCTGGGATTTGCAACCAGAGAAACTTGACTTCACACAGTTCCACAGAAAACTTCGCAACACTCCCAAGCATCCTCTTCCACAGATAGACAGAGAAGGGTAAGTATCCTGTTTATGTGAAAGAAACAGTTTAAAATGGTTTTGATACCCTGGTGACTTTCCTGGTTTTGCAGAGGGTCTGGGACTAATCACAGAATTCTTATCCATCAGACAGCAGATAGCAAGCTGGGGAGAATCAGAATAAACGTTGATCAAAAGGCAGAAAGACTTTTGATCAAAAACTGGACATGTAACATTGTGCCAGTTGGCTGCTTGTGACAATACTGTACACACAGTCCTCAACCTACGACCACAATTTGTGTTACTAAGTGAGACAGTTAAGAGAACTAAGGCTCAGAATGCATATTTTACAGTGGGAGATGTTGACAAATCTGTTTGAATCTGAAGTCCTATTACCAGCTGTGTCTTGATGTCAGTTCACACGGCTTTTTTTTAATTTGGTGTAAATATCACCAAACAGATCAATTTACCTATAATTTAAAATAAAGATAATAATAACTATTTCATAAATTTCTTTCCTCCTATTTATTTTAACTGGGGTGGGGGGAAATCCCACAAACCAAAGGGCTTTAGAGAAAAATGTTCTTTTTACCCGATTTTTTTCATGATTCCCTTTTTTTCTGGGTCTCAGTATTCCAAGCCACAATTTCACACTGCTTGACTGAGCTACATTGGCTCAGGGGCAGGAAGTGATAAGATCATTGTGCTGTGTAAATATTAAATGTGAACTTTACTTTGAGGAATTATCAGGTTAGATATATTAGGTTCCTACAAGTCTTTGTATGAAACCGAGAAGCCAAGGTAAGGTAAGCATAAAGACACTTGCAAGGAAAGGCAATCTATGATGATAGTGTACTACAACTCCCAGAATCCTTTGCAATTTTGGTAAATCCTGGTAGGGGCCACAGATTACATACACTTGCAAGCATCCTGCCATCCTAGAAATAAATGGTAGATGAATAAAAATTACAATCCAAAGAAGAAAAAAATATTAGCCGTTCATTATTTGTCTTATAATTTGAGAAAAAGCTACCCTGATTTTTCTCAAAAAAATAAATCCATGTCAGATTTAAGTATGTGCGCAGTTTCATACAGGAAAACTACCTGTTGTACATGCATCAAGTAGGGAAGTACATCTAGTAGGACAAAGGAACAGGGCCTTCTCTGTGGTGGCTCCCTCCCTTTGAAATGCCATTCGTTCAGATACAAGATTGGCCCCCACTTTGATACCATTTCAGAACGCCCTGAAGATGTGTTTCTGTCAGCAGGCCTAGGGAGTCCACGGTGATAATGGAGCCGATTAAGTGGCTAGTGTGATTGTGTGGTTGTGGCCACTGCTCTGTGTGTGCATATGTGTGTGTGTGTGTGTGTGATGGATTCTTACATTGTGAAATTTTAATCTTGTAAGCCACCCAGAGTCACCGTGTCTTGAGTTGGTCAGCCATATAAATTTGCATAATAAATAAAATACATAAACTGTGCTTTACTTGACCCATTTGTCTATATCCCTGGTTTAGAATTGGCAAAGGAAAATGTGAAGAAGGAGATGGAATCAACTTAAATGACATTGGAAAAGTTCTCCCAGCCTGGCAGGTAAGTTTTCTACCATCCCCTAGAATCTGGGGCCAAAAGGATAATAACAATAAACTGTGTGACAAACCATTTAATACAGGTAATCTTCAACTTAAAACCATTTGTTTCATGGCCATTTCAAGTTACAACAGCACCAAAAAAGTGACTTATGACGTTTTTCACTTAACCACTGTTGCAGCATCCCCACGTTCATGGTGAGCAAAATTTGGATGCTTGCCGATTGTCGTATATTTATGATGCTTGCAGTGTCCCAGGGTCATGTGAACACTTTTTGCCACCTTCTGACAAGCAAAATCAATGGGGTAGTCATACTCACTTCCCAACTGTTTTTCTAACTTAACAACTGCAGTGATTCACTTACCAATTGTGGCCAAAAAAATAATAATTCATATGATGGGGCAAAACCCATTTAATGACTGTCAGAAATTTTGGGCTCAGATTGTTTTTGTAAGTGAAGGACTATCTAATTATTTATTTATTTGCATCCTGCCTTTATTATTTTTACAAATAACTCAAGGTGGTGAACATATCCAACATACTTTCCTCCTCCTATTTTCTCCAAAACAACAACCCTGTGAGGTGAGTTGGAGACTGAGTGACTGACCTGGCGTCACCCAGCTGACTTTCATGCCTAAGGCAGGACTAGAACTCAGAGTCTCCTGGTAATCGGCCCAAGATCAGCCAGCTGGCTTTCAGCCCTAACTAGCTGATAACCCAGTGTTGCCCAGGTATTTAAAGGAATGAATGATATCTGTAGTGTGAACTGCGAGCCGCCTTCCTTTCCTCTCTCTTCGCCCTCTTTTTAACAGCACACCCAACCTTCCATAAGGGAAGGCAAGAGGCTCACTCACCCTCTGGTGAAAGATGGCCTCCAGGTTTATGTGTCTCCCACCGCCACCATCGGCTTCCACACCACATGATCCGACCCAGGCAAT
>JAEANM010023939.1:0-11259 GCA_017656035.1 Myanophis thanlyinensis
GGATGACTCTTTTTTTAGTTTTATATGTTTTTTATGTTGTGTATGTCTTTTGTATGTTTGTTTCAAAAATAAAAAAACTTTATAATAAAAAAAAAAGATTCACCTGTTAGAGGAAGTGATTTGAAAAAAAAAAAAAAGCCAGAAAAGCTGTTTATTGAAACCTTGTGAGTCACTGTCAGCTACATGGCTCCACAAAGGAATCATACACACAAAGGCAAGGCTGCTGTGATCTCCTTGACATTTGGAAAGTCGATGGGGAGCTCTGAAAGAACATAGCCAGTCTCCATATATGCTTGAATATGTGTACTAAGATCCTTCACAAAAATCCTTCACATAAGAGGGAAGTTGACTAAGATCCACAAATCCTCATCTATTCTCGGAACATTGCAGAGTCATTTGAACCCAACTAAATCAATTTTACACAGCTAAATCAACTTTGATTCATTTCGCAGGTCACAATCAACTTATATTTTGACAATATAATTGTAAGCCTGGCTGCTTGAGTGGGTGTGTCAAATCATGTACTGTACATTGACAGAAGTTATGTAAAAATAAAATAGTTTAACCACCAGTGTTTAAACTTTACTTTCTCATTGCTCCAGTCTGTAGTTCCACTTTTTAGATCTAGGGAAAATGGATTTAATTCAACAATCACAAAGAATAACTTGAACTCTACACATCTTTAACAAGATCCTTTATGACATTTCCCATCGACTCTGGCATTTAGTTGCTGAAAAAAAGTTGGTTCTGAGTTTTCAGAGGAGGAAAAAGAGACACTGTAAAAAAGGAGACAGGATGGGGTCTTCTTCATGAGTAGAGGGGGTGCTATTGTTCTTTGCAAGAAGAAAATGAACAATCCTAACAGTTGATAATTTTTTACTATAGTAAGTTGAAACAAATGTTTTCCAAGTGGACTCTTCAGATTGTGAAATGTGCTGTCTGCCTGGAGCAGGGCTCAGAAAAATGACAGAATAATCTCCAATTATCCCTTCCTACTAATCCATGTGAGGACAAATGATACTTCAAGAAACAGCTGCAAACATGTTGCCATGTTCTCCGAAGATCTAGGGTGGAAGCTCAAGAACCAGGGAAATTGGGCAGTGTTGTCATCCATTGCAAACTAATGATTGGTTATACAGGAGAGTTATAGTGGACCACTGATATAGGATGGGTTGGATTTCATAATAAGTGGTAGAAAAGTGTTTGGCTGAAAAGGATGAATTGCTTGATCAGAAAGACTTTCACGCGTATTGTCTATGAGTGGAGATGAGAGCTGGATAGCTTAGACCTGCTTCAGCTACTGCCTAAAATAGTAAAATCCAATAGATCACAAAGAAAATATCCTATTTAATTCCCTCCTAGAATGAAGGAGACATTTTCTGTCAGTGACAACAAGTAACGAGTAGAATGAGTTGCCTTCAAAAGGTGTGGGTACTTCATCACTGAAGGTTTTTTAAAAAGAGATTGGACAACCACTTGTCCAGAATGGTGTAAAGTCTCCTGCTTAAGCAGGAAATTGGACTAGAAAACTTCCAAGGTCCTCTCCATTATTCAGTAGTCTATTCGTCCATATCTTCTTTAAGCAAAAGGTATATGTTTTACTAGAGAATTGTGGGGAAAAAATGTGAAATTTGACAGACGCATTATCAGGCAATATCTACTTCCTTTGAATGACCATAAATCTGCAGGACCAGAGAAACTGCAGTCCAGCGTACTGAAGAAGCTTGTTGTTTGTAGTTTGACTGAACATTTCTGGAGAAAAATCCTGTAGAATGAGTGAAATGACAAATAAATGAAGGAAGGCAAATATTCCTACCTTCAAGCAGGGGAAAAGAAGAATCCAGGGACCTACATAATATAAGTATGGGAAAGATTCTAGAGCAGATAATTCTGTAAATATGTCAGTCTGTACGTACACTGATTGCCACAGGTCAGTAAGGATATGTCAAGGACAAGATTTGCTAAACTAACCTTGCCTCATATTCTGATCAAGGTGATAGCACCATCACCTTGAATGATCTCAAAAAGCTGAGCAACACTGAATCAAACTATTGTTTGGATGGGAGACCACAAATAAGGCTAGCCTGAAAAAAAAGCAGTGGCAAGTAAATTCTATAATGTTGCCATGAAAACTACCTGAACATGTCCATGAAGACATAAGTTCATCTTGATTCAGGTTTTAATTTCTGTATCAGATGGTCAAAACGCTTAGGATTACTATATCTTGCTTCAGCAAAGCATTCAGGAAGTACTTCGTAATATTTTATTTAACAATTAATTAAGTATGGGCTAAATGGAATGATTGGTTGATGGATCCACAGCTGGCTCAAAAATCACCTTTCAAAAATTCTTGTCAGTGGCATTTAATCAAACTAGAATAGGATATTAATTATGGTATCACAAGGTCCAATCTTGGATTCTAAATTATTTAATATTTATGCTCAGGATTTGGATGACGACATGGAAAGAATTTTTATTAACTTTGCCTGTGATACAAAACTGAATAGGATGCTTTAAAAAAAATTATACCACCTGGATAGGTAAGATGAATAGACTTGTTTAAAAAAAATTCACAGGGACAAGATTAATTTATAAATGGAAATCAAATGATAGATATAGAAATGAGATAAGAGGTTACATGAACTTGGGATAGTAGGTGATTATAAATTGAATGCAAGTAGTCCTCGACTTAAGATCACAATGGAGACTTTTTTCTGTGGTTGTTAAGTGAATCCATATTTGTTAAGTGAACATGTCATTAAGTGAACCAATTGTTTGCTATGGGCTGGCGTTGCTGAAAACCAGAAGTAAATGATATTTCAGCAAAATATCATAAAACACATTTCCAGTTGCCACAGGAGCTGCATATGGCTGTAAATGTGGTTTGGTTGCTGAACATCTGAAAAGCAGTCATGTGGTGGCCATGAGAACCAGATTGTAAGTACCTACCCCTGCGGAGATCTTTCATAACTTTCCATGGTTGTTAAGTGACCAATCATAAATCAAGAATTACCTATATAAGCCAAAAATATGATATGGTTACAACAAAGAGAAATACAATTTTAGACCACATCAGTAGAAGAATAGATTATTTTGCACTGATCGGACCTCATATCAACTTCTATGTCCAGCTCTGGACACCACATTTTAAAAAGGACTCAGATTTCTAGAGAAGAAATGGTAGACTGACAAACATAGTGGGATGAGATAAGTAGACTAGGCTCTTTGTAATTCCTCTCCAAACTTGGAGAGGACTTGAGATCGCCCACAAATGTTTCAGGCAGTTACTCCTTGTAAGGAAACCACAAGACAGTGAGGTTTTAAGGGTTTATTTATAGATAAGAGATGAGATAGGGGAAGAAGAGATCATTTGTTGTATTTTAAGAGAAGATGATAAGTTACTAAAATATATATTTGTGATGAAGGGAAAGTAATTTCTTTATATATTTTTCTTTATTATATTTTAATTTTTTCTTTGTTTTATTTTTTTCCATTATATTATCTGCACGTTTAATTTTTTTCTTTTCTTCTTTTTAATTTGTGTTAGCTTTTTAACCATTGTGATAATAATTTTTAACAAATTGCTATGAAGATTTTAAGGAGGACCAGGGAACTAAAAGAGTCAATTCAACAAAGGATGATCAAAGGGCAAGAAACTAAGAAGAGAGAATAGAGCTTATCCTTATGAAGAGGAGATGCCACTTTCTATATTCCCCACAATTTGCAGAGTGTTTTTCATGCATGACTTATGCACAGTGTTTTTTGCACATGTATAGTCACACGTGAGTAACACATGGCGTTTCTAGCACATGCACAGTCACACGCAACTCATGCACTGTGTTTTTAGTGCATGCACATTTGCACAGGAGTTATGCACATGCATCATCATGCAGCAGTCGCATGCACATACATGCAGTGTCCATGTTGGGGTGACTGCTGGAGTACTGGCAGAGATGGCTCTGCATGCCAACTTGGGCACACGTGCTATAGGTTTGCCATCATGGATCTAGAGGATCAAGGTCTGTTTTATCTCATTCAGAGTGCAGAACATCAAATATTGAATCATTAGATAGAATAATAGATTCCAACACTACGTTCCTAGCAGTAAGAGCACACATCCAGAGAAGTGGTAGACTCCCCATTATCCTAACAAGTTCAATCATAGGCTTGAACAAGGCACATATTGGCTTCAGTGACTTTTTTCCCAACTCTATAATTCTTTGAGAAGTAAACTTACATTTCAGGCAAGGCTATTTAGAATGAAGTCATCTATTATTTTAAAGTAATCAATCTTCACCGCTTTAGATGAAATCACAGAATGTGGATAAAGAGTTGAAACTTGAAATATAGGAAGTGCAAATCTGGACAAGAAATCTCAATCAACAAATTGCTATAGCATCAAGCCAAATTCACCCAACAGTTCACTCCCTACTTCTCCAGCAGATGACTCAAAGCCTTTCAGTGGAGGACTATATACACTGTTCAGGTCCAATAATCAACACATTTCCTCATTACCTGCGATGAAAGGAAGTTACTAACTTCATTTTGCTGCAAGATCAATCATTCTTCCTACTCCCTCTATTTCACTTTTTTCTCAACTAAATCAAGACTCTTTCATCCTTTCATCTTCTGCAACCAGCAATAAAACAGGTAGATTTCCCCAAAGATGTTCTAGCAGATTCTAAAAATATCATCTGTTCAGATTCTATTGTTTCAATTAACTCTTCCTCTTTGCATGTTCATTTGCTGAAAGACGTGTACTTTACTTTGGATGTAGCTTATTACAAATACACATTTCATTATGTATCCAGCTGTTCACTGTTCATCTGAACGAGAACAAATACAGCGTGAATCATTGGGAGTGAATGAAGAATTCTCTTCACTAATAGGAACTGGAAAATCAATATTTTAAAACAAAATTCTACTGGGAGTGGGAGAAAGGTAGTTGCAGCTTTTTGACATTTGTGGCCACAGTACAAAACACAACAGAGATCCTGGATTCTCTATAGCTGACAACACCCGGTTCCTAGCCCTCTATGATTTATACCTGCATTTTTATTCCAGGAAATCTCTGAGACTACAGCTATCCAAAAAGCATTAAAATTGTGTCATTTCAACCCTGTTCCTATCAATCAAAAAACAACAGGGCTACCCAGCTAAATGGGGCTACTGAAATCAACAAATCAGAGTAAATTTAAGTCTTGTATAAAATGTCTGGCTTGGGTATTTCTGGCTGAGCTTTCTTTCTTTCCAAGTTATGCTTCCAATGGAAGTTCTGAGGACTGAATGAAAAGCAGAGCATATTCTGAAAACTGTCCTCTAACCGTAAGAACAATTCTCAGCTTCCCTCCCAGCCAAATACTGGGGTCATCTTTAGGACTTTTTATTTTGGTTCTGCCAAGGCAGTCAATGATTTCAGTTTGTTGAAGTGTTTGGATGTTGTGGTGCTCTGGGATACAGGCATGGCCATGTAAATAATTATCTACCTACTATGCTCCCTTACAGATTAAAAAGCACAAACAGAGTAGCCTTGACCCAACCAACCTGAAACGCAACCCTGATGTTTACACACCTCCGTAATTCTTTTATGTGCATACCTCTCCATTCCAACTGCTTCTACTTTGTTTTCCCAGATCTGTTTTTGTTTTTAACTCTGCCTTCTGATGACGATAGTAGAATAATGGTTAAGGCACAGAAAATGGCTCAAGAACCCGGAAATCCCCACAGAAATTACTCCTCTAACAAGAATTCATCAGGAATAATGTAGGTCTCTTCCTCTTGGCTTCTGCTCCCACCCTACTTTACCTTTAGAAAAAAATGTTACAGGTATAGCATTGCTGTGAAGGAATGCTTGGAGCACCTGACAGAAACACTATAAAAACTGTTACTGTTATTAACTATTAACAGGGTAGTCCCACCATCAAGCAACCATCTTAGTTTCGAGGCCAGAAATTGAAGCAAAGAATGACAGGAAATGTCTGAAAACCTGTGAAGGAAGTATCTTGAGCTTATAAGATGCAGTCAAGGGTGCAACCATACCATGTGCTTGCTAGGGTCCAGACAAGGATGGCCCAAATGTCCCACCCAGAGAGTAGCAGGTGATGAGGAAAGCTCCAAAGAGGCTTGATGGCAACCCTAAGTTGATAAGTGTATCCCAAGGCCCAATGTGGTTTAGTGGTTAAGTCGCCCGACTAGAAAATAGGAGACAGAGAATTCTAGTTCTGCCTTAGGGACTAAGCCAGCTGGTTGACCTTGGAACTGTCACCCTGAACACTGGGAATGTGATGTTCTTCTGAAAAATTGTGCCAAGAAGACTGCAGGGACTAGTCCAGTCAGTCATCAGGGGTCAAAAACTGATTTGAAGACATGTACACATGCACACAAGAGCACTGGGACCAAAACTCTAACCCAAAACCCTTCTTTCTTCTTTATAGATTAGACACCCAACATTTTATAATTACGAAGTAGATGGCAGAGTGCAGGTATACTTACTGATGCTCATGGTATTATTTTTATATTAACAATACATTTTCCTTCCCACAGTAAAATGTGACCGTATTTATATCCAAGTAAACAATAAACCTTCCTAAACCAGAAAGAAAAAGAATGCCCTGTACTATGCTTGATTACATACATTGTTTTTCAACTTGTACGGAGGTTGATTTTATTTGATCGTGTTCCTGGAAACCACCTAGAGTCTCAAGATGAGAAAGGGTATAAAGTTTTGGATAAACATTAATACAGTACTATAAGTGAGTAATATATTCTGATTGCACTGTTGTTTCCATTATCAGCCATGAAAAAAGACTTGGCTGCTAAACTGTTTGGTAGCTGTTCAAGATGGGGACAAATACTATCTTGTCCTTTGTTTCAAGCAACAACAACAACAACAACCTTACTATTATAGCTCCCTGAAATCCTCCCCTAAAAACAAAAAATCAGTTGCACCACAGATGGGATCATTTCTATGCATGGTACTTTTCAGGTCCCTGCCACAAATAGCTTAAAGAGTCGGGATGTTATTTCAGTACACATCCAACTGGACCACCTCTCCCTGAGAATATCTGCCTGTCCTACCAGATTAGATAGGGTAAGCACACTTTGGGTCCTGCTCCTGAAATGTTGCCCTCTAGCAGGTCCTTAAAAGTACCTTTTCTGTGGCTGCCCCTACCTTGAGAAACAACGTCCCTTGGGTGATCCAGCAGTCCCCCCCCCACATTTAATTTTCCAGGTATCCATTAAGACTTGGCTCTTTACACATGGACTGGGGAACAGTGATGGGTCTATGGTTGATTGTTGGGGCATCGCAAGGGGATCCTTGAGGCACCAGTTTTTTGGTTTTGTTATATGTTTTTATGTTATTGTTGCTATGAGCTGCTGGGAATTGTGTTTTAAGGCAGGGGGCCATCCAGTTTCTTCTAACAATATAAATCTTAAAAATTAAACTGACATGAGAGAAAGTGCTCAATTACAGGTACTGCCTCAAAAGGGTGTGTTAAGAAATATTAAACTAGGGATACCAAAAATTCTGTCCATGCGGCCTTTCAAATAGATGTGTTACATAGTGAAGACTGAGTTTCCTATAACTATAGGTAGAACTTAAGACAGCTGTTGCCCTTGGAAAGTTAAAAATAAAATCTCTGTCTCAAAACATGTAACTTGAGAACCTGGAGTTTTACAATATCATGTGTGTATAAATGTCAAATGCCATAATCTTGGTATATGGACAATCTTTTGTCAATTATTGTTTTCCTGGAAATTAAAATAAATTAATTTAGGACAAGGACATGAAAAGTCATGGAAGGAGTCCTCCATTTACAAGCACAATCAGTATAGAATTTCCATTGCTGAGCAAGGCAGTTTTAAAATGAGTCGTGCCTGATTTATGACCTTTCTTGCCACATTTGCTAAGCAAATCACTGCAGTTGTTAAGTGAATCATGTTGTCATTAACAAATCCAGCTGCTCCTGTTGACTTTGCTTGCCGTAAGCCACTTGGAAAGATTGCAAATGGCGACCACATGGACCTGAAATGCTGCAATCTTTATAAATACATGCTGGTTACTAAGCGCCTGGATTTTGTTTACTTGACCATAGGGGTGCTGCAACAGTTGTAAGTACGATGACCACTTTTGTAAGTCAGGTTTTTTATAACTTCAAATGGTTTTAAGACGAGGATTACCTGTATATCCTCTTTTTTGTTTGTTTTTATGGTTGTTTTATTTGGTTCTTCTCTGTCATAGCTCTACTAAATAGAAGACGAGTGCCAAAAAAACCTCTACATTTGGAACAGTCTACAAGAAATTAAGTTTTTCCAACTTTTAATAACTGACTGCCCCATTCTTCAGGTTTATAGCAGACTACACTTGAAGCTGTTTCACAGTTTCAAAAGATGTCTGCCTTGTGACATAGGAAGCTTGTGTCTGAGTTCAAAAAGTTTCAAAGTAGAGAAGGAGTGAGTTGCATGTTTCTTTGGCTGCACATCAGAATATTCATTAAGAATCACATGTGGTATGTTCTGTGCTCTGTGCTCCTCTCAAGTGCTTCTTTCTCAATGTATCTAGCTCCAAGTGTTGTGCCCTATATATACGGTATATGACGTCAGAAACACTGAACCTGTAGTATTCTATTATCATCCAGAAAGATGCACCACAAGATAATCAGGAACACAGGAACATCATAAGGTAAATTCAGACAGCATACAAAGCACACAAAAGAAAAAGGTGAGAAAAAAGGGAAACTCCCCCTACCCACCCACAACAACCAATCATAACATAGATTGCCTCATGCAGGAGCCAGCTCTCTCCAACCAATCAACTACAACTGTGTGTTCCGGCCCATTGTAAACTTTACTAAATTTAATAGCCTAACAATTATTTCTCTATGATGGTCAAGAAAATTGGGGAAATTATTCTATGGGGCAGCTTGAATTAATGATTGGAGATGAGAGAATGTCAAAAAACTAATTGGACCTTTTAGTGGAGACTCTTTACTAAGCAACTGTTCAGCATCTTTTGTTTCAAATTTGTGATTTATTTATAGATTTGTTCACTTATATGCATGGAAAAGGAGAGAATGGAAAAGCACGACTGATTTGTTTATAAGACTAAGAGAAGCAGTGATAAATACAGAAGTGATGAAATGGTCTGAATGTGAGAGAAACCATCATATGGTAGTTTTAAAGCGTAAAGGAAGTCATAAAGGAAATGAGTGAAAGTAGAATGACATTCACAGAGTGACTAAAATATACATTAGTCTTCCAAGAGAATGAATTAAAAGTGGATATAAGGAATAAAGATATGAAGGGAGAAAGAATTATGCTACAGAATGCCACAAAATGTGAGTAGTAATACTAAAGGAAAGTATGAAATGGATAGATCATATGTAATGATGAAGTGAAAGAGACTGTGGATGAGAAAGAACACCTATAAAGGGATGATTGCTGCAAAAATGAGAATGAAAAATATAGTATAATACCCTAATAAACAGAATTGCAAAGAATGTAATTAAAGAGTAAAGAATGGTTCAGCTGAAAAGCAGCAGAAACAACACCAAAGAATTTTGGTGAAAAGAAAGAGCTAAATAATTTCTAACAGAGTGAATAGAATTAGAAACCAATGGAACTGAAAAAAAAATACTATCAATGTTAAAGTCTGAGGGGAAAAAATATAAAAATCAATAAATGCGATAATATTGAAAAATAAGGCTGCAAATTTAACTAGTGGGACTGATCAAATCTTGAAATATGTACGTGGATTGTTTGTGGAGGAGCTAGAAACTTATTTAACATGTATACAGATTGAATCCTCATGTATGAGGAATAATAATGACTTTCTTCCAAAAAGAAAGGTAGCAGAAGCAAAACCTATAGAGGTATTAACTGGTAATGATACTGGGGAATTTTGATCAAAACTGTACAAGAAGTGACAATGTGAAAAACATTGGAAAACATGGTGGAAATTGCTGCTGGACAATGAATGTGTAGAACAGATTTTATCAACAGATAATGTAAGAAAATTCTCTACATCAAATTTGTTGATGTAGAGAAGGTGTTAGGTGGTGAATAAGCTTGTATTGTATATAGTCTTATGTCAAACCATGAAATTGAAAGCTGACTGTTGAATGCAGTAAGTAAGAGTGATAAGATGATGAAAGTAAAATATGTAACTGTTGCAATGCAACGTTTACATCTTTTAGTGTTAAGCAGGAAGTAAGTCCTGGATGTATAATGTACCCTGATATCTAATGTACAAACGTATAAATATATAAGGAATGCTTGTGGTGACATTAGAGATGTGTGTGTTGGCGAAGTGAATATTTCAGTACTTTTGTATGCAAACAATGTTGTGTGGTGGGCTGAGAAACCTGATTATTTGCTGTGAACATGAGACAGCCTTATGTGATACAGTGAGACACATAGATCTCAAAATTAATGCATCAAAGGTTAAGGTATTTTTACATGACAGGGAAACCAGAGTGAATTATTATTGCACAGCTCACATAAATGGTAGATTTCTAAGCTTTGGTTCAATGTTTGCTAGAAAAGAGAAAGTTAAAGAATTTTAAGATGCATATGTGCTGGTGGAAAGGCAGATAGCATGGCCTTTTGCAGGGATTACTGTTTGTTAAAAGAAACTAGAACAACTGTTTAAGAGTATGCTTCTGCCAAGTGGTTATATAGAAGCGAGAGTTGGCTATAATGGCAGAAACGTTGAAAACTAGCTTGACCGCAAGTGGATATGGTGAAACAAGAAGAGGATTAAAAATGAACATGTAACAAATGAATGTGGCCTGAATACAAAAGTTAGTGACCATCATGACAGAAGTATAGTGCAGTTATTTTGTCACAAAGAGAGAATGAGCTGAGAATCAGATCACAAAATAAAGTGATGAAAGCAGAGTGAAGGGGTCAAGGTGAAGGGGAAAATGGAAAGTATATGGAGTTGGTAAGATTTTCAAACAGAGAAAGGAGAGAAGTTTAAAGAACAAATGTCAGTATAAGAAGTATTAAAACCAACAGTCTGGAGGCAGGAACAATTTGTAAGCATTGAAAGTATCAGTCATTTGCCTTGCCAATGTATAATACAACGTACGACCACAATTGAGCCCAAAACTTCTGTTCCTAAGCAAGACAGTTGTTAAGTGAGTTTTTCCCTATTTTACGACTTCTCTTGCCATTTAACTCTATAAAGTGGAAAAAACAAAAGGAGATTTCTTCTGACAACACGTTCTCCAAACTGCTTAGAAAATTTACTATTAT
>JAEANM010023940.1:0-11259 GCA_017656035.1 Myanophis thanlyinensis
ATTTGCTGCTTATTAAAATACTATTAAAATTAATAAATTCTAAAAAGTTTATCAAAATTTAAAATTTTAAGTATATTTAAGTATATTCATGCATAAGAAAGGAATATTTGTTGGCCAAACCTGAAATTGTTGTCCAAGTTATCCAATAGACTTATTTTATGACCCCTTAGTAATTAATATTAGTGTGTTAAACTTTAGTTGTGTATTTAGAAATGGTGATATGTTTTCTTTTTTTAGTGTAAACCTGAATATAAAGTTCCTGGATTGTATGTTATTGACTCCATTGTTCGCCAATCTCGTCATCAGTTTGGAACAGACAAGGATGTTTTTGGGCCAAGATTCTGTAAGAATATAAGTGCCACATTCCAGTATTTATATCTCTGTCCATCAGAAGATAAGGTATAGTTGTTGTTTTTAGCTTTGTTTGAAATTAATTTATAACCTGTACATGAGCATTTGTCTAGGATAGAGACCCAATGATTGTTAAATAGGACTCTGGTTTTGAATAAGGCCTTGAATATTGCTCTTATTTTGCTTTCAATTTTGTGAGGCACTTTTTCCTCACTACTTGAAGATTGGATGAACTTTTCAATGGAATTGCAAAATTACTTGGGAATTGCATGGAGACATGCACAGCAATTATTGATAATATAACATAAGCTTTGAGTATTTATTAACAATTGCTATATAAGCACTTACTTACATTCTGAATCATCTTTACTCTTTGGATCCAGATTGATGTATGATCCTATTTTATAATGTAGATAGTCCTATAATTTGGATTTGATTATATTTGAAATAATATTACCATATTATTTGATACCTATGTAATTTGTAAATTTAAAAAAATCTGAAATTCTTGATCAAGAGGCAAATTCTAGTGATAGTAAACTGGCTGTGCCAAGTGAACATTTTGGTGTGGCGGATTCCTTTATCTGTCATGTAACTCACAGTTCTGCTATATATAATTTTTAAAAATCTGATTTCTAAATATTCTATTGAAAAATAGATATTACCAAGTGTAGAATAATGTATTCCAAATAAGGCTTTGAGATATGTTGGAGTTGATTTTTATGTGATGATGTCTCTGTTCCTAGTTACTCTTAACTTGGGGTGCCCACACTTTTTGGGCTTGTGAGCTACTTCTGCTGTACCGGTAGTGGCGACAGTGTTTGGCCCCACCCACTGGGTCAGGAAGGGGTGGAGGGGGCTTCCGCCCACTGGGTCAGGAAGGGGTGGGCGGGGCTTCCTTTCTTCACATGGCTCATGTTAGTTTTAAAAAGTTTTCCTGCCTTTTGTTGTGCTTTGGAAGCGGGATTGCTCCTGGGCGAGCAGCTGAAAGAAGAGAAGCCACCGCCATGGCTTGTGTTCATTTTAAAAAGTTTTCCTTTCCATGAGCCGCGGCAGTGACTTCTCTTCCAGCTGCTTACCCAGGAGCAATCATGCTTCCAAAGCAACAAAAGGCAGGAAAACTTTTTAAAATGAACACGAGCCATGGCGGAGCCTTCCTTTGTTCATGCAATCTACCCACATGATCTTTGTGATTGACCGGTAGATCGTGATCAACCTATTGGGCACCCCTGCTCTAACTCATGCTTTTAGATAGTTTGCCCTCTCCTGATCTTTTTTTCACACGTAAAGGCTAAATGATTAGCTGACCCTTGCATCTCCAATGGGAGACTGATATTGTATTGCAGCTCAATGCATTTACTCCTTTCTCAGAATAAAAGATACTCAGATTGGAATATCCTACATTTATTTGAATAATGGGAAGGAAGTGCATAAGCTCAAAACATGTTCCTTGTTTCATGCTCCTTGAAAGTTAAGTGTGCAGCAGGAGAGTATTTTCTGTGTAGTGCTTAAAAAGATTAAACTTTTTTTAAAAATGTATACTGACATAATTTCTTGTTGAACAGAGTAAGATAGTTCGTGTCCTCAACTTATGGCAGAAAAATGGTGTGTTTAAAATAGAAATAATTCAGCCACTTCTGGACATGGCAGCAGGAGCTAGCAGTGCAACCTCAGTGACAGAAGATGCCAGCAATAATGAAGGTAGGAATTAGGAACTCCCTATTTGGATCCAAAAAATTCTCAATTTCAGTCCTTGACATATCCAAAAAGTTGCCTGGTGTCCTGGAGAACTATAATATATATATATTAGAAGAACCAGTAGTCTGACTTAATAAAAGGCAGTTTCCTAAATTTGAATTTTGGTAGCTTAATTTGAAATCTTGTTTTGTTATAACCTATGTAGAATGAAATAAGATCATTGGTTAAAATTCCTTTTTATAAAGGAATGCATATTTTATTCTGATGATGTGAGTGAATATATCAAAGAACAGGACTGCTCTGAAAAGCATTCCAGTATGTGTTGTGTTTTTCGAGACGTTTTTTATATTGTTTTTCTTTGATTTATCTTCAATATTATTAACTCCGGTGTTCTAAATAAATTTGCCTGAAAATAAGTTATCAGAATTAAATTGCCCTGATATGGAAGATATTTTCCTGATGGAAATTATTTTGGTTTAAATATTATGCCTAGGAAAATTTTATTAAAATGTGGGTGAGGTTTATGTCACAATAAATGATTCAAGCAGCAATTTTGTGATTTTTTAAAAAAATAACAAACAGCTACTAAATAGAAGGAAGGATATATAATCCAGTAGTCCCAATCATAATAATTCTTCCACCGAACCTATCATTTGCTACATTTTTTAAAAAACCAATCATACCACCATATTCTTTTTCTTTGATTTATCTTCAGTATTATTAACGCCTGTGTTTTAAATAAATTTGCCTGGAAATAAGTTATTAGAATGCCATCTGCCATGATGAATCTTGTGTTATGATGCGAGCCTTATACATTATATGATATTTAAGTAGAGTACAGATTTTAGAGAATACAATACAAAGTGTATTGGGGGAATGCAGAATCTCTTCATGCTTGTAAGTCATATATAGAGGACATATTTAATCCAACTTAAAGAGCCCTGCTGTAGGACGTGAAAACTACTTTTGGATCATACTATAGAGTGATCAAATTCTAGATCCTCTGCAGCAGGGGTGGGCAACTGTGGCCCCTTTACAACTTGTGGACTTCAATTCCCAGAATTCCTGAGCCAGCATAGGTGGCTGAACAATTCTGGGATTTGAAGTCCACAGCTCAAAAGGGGGCCACAGTTGCCCACCCCTGCTGTAGAGGATCTAGAATTTGATCACTTTAGAATAACAAATTGAAGTATAAAGTGGTTTATATATGGGAGCACAAATTGTATTTAAGATTAAAATATTTAAATGTATTCTATAGGTTCACCACAACCTGCTACAATTCCATCTGAGCCACCACAAGTTGGTGCTAATTCAGTATCTGCACAGCTGCCGAGTTCTGATGCTTTTGCTGCGGTTGCTCAGTTATTTCAAACAACACAAGGACAGCAGGTAAGCAAGGGATTTTTTTAAAAAATACTTTGTTAAGAAAATATTATTTAAGGCAAACTATGTCTTCAATAATATATGTTTAAAACTATCATGGAAATTTGTGAATTACATTAATAAGAAGTGAAATCTGGTTTTCTGCTGTAATATGTATCAGCATATGAGTAAAAAAATGTTTAGCCATGCAGTTAATCAATGCTTGCTCTCTTGAGGAAAATATCAAATGTCCTAGCACATGTAGGAAACTGTATTTTTCATTTTCCCAATAGCAGACCATTCCCACTGCCATTGCATTCCTCTAAAAGCAATCATGGTATGTTGCAGTGTTTCCATGCCAAAATGGTATTATGCCTATTCTAACTTTTGCACCATGTTGTAGTCTGCAAGGTAGATGCATAGTCACAACTATCTTTTACTATAGTAAGTAAAATCATGACTAGTGGTAAAAAGTAATTGAAATATAGGTCATTTTATTCAATTATTTTTGGCTTGCTCAATATTCATAGATCTCAGAGAGGAATTCAACCAATAAACAATTTAAGAAATTAAATAAGCAACAATATATAATTCACATTGAAAAAGCTTTTAATTCATTTTCAAATAAAAGTGTAGATAAAAAGCCAGGTCTTAAATGATATTGAAATAAAACCACAGTTAGTTCCTTCTGGATCTCCTTACATCCCATAATTTGGGCTAGCCAAAGAGCCCCTCTCTGGTTTTTACATAAGAGACCATTCCCACTAATGAGAAGCAAAGGGGAGCTGTTTTAGGAGATTGTAATTCTCAGGCAGGAGAGAGTACTGTTTAGTTCCATTCACATTGGAAGTGCTCCAAATTTTATAGTGCCTAAACAATGTCTCTGCTATCCCTATCCTTAAATTATATTAACAGTTGCAATTTTAATCTGATAGCTCCAACAGATTCTCCAGACTTTTCAGCAACCTCCTAAACCTCAGTCTCCAGTAATAGATAATAATGTAATGGCTCAGGTTCAAGCTATCACAGCTCAGCTGCAGACCACGACAACACAACCATCAGAACAAAAGCATGATTTCCAAATACCAGAACAAAAAACATCTTTTGATAAGGTAGTATTTTTCTTCTACTTGAAAAGGAATTACCCAAATATCTTGTTTCAGGAGAAATCCATGACAAATTATAGTTTAGTGCTGTGAGAACAAGCCTGAAGGCATCTCCTTGCATTCCCTTCTTTCATATGCATGCTAAAATTCCATCTTCCATTTCTGTCTTTTGGTAAACCATAATGTTGGGATATCTATGGAGCCTTATAGATTTGTCTTGGCTATATGGAAAATTGTTGCTCTTTCTGAAACAATAATACAGTCGTGTAGTTCATTTTTTTTAAGTGAGCCTTATGCTAGTTGCATTAATTCCAGGTGTGCATACAGCAGTCATGATGCAGATTAGCAGTTGATACTGACTAATATTTGAGGTGAATCAAACCATGATTTAGTTCTGGTTTGTAGTTTATCTGAGCTTTGGCCTAGATAACATTGCTTTTCTTAAAATTGTTGAAATGTCTGGAAAAAAGAAGAGAGAATAAAGCTATTGGATTTCTAATTTCAACTAAAGTATTTCTAATATTAACATTTTTTTAAGAGTAAAGAGGCAAGGGGACAAGACTGTGGTACAACTGGGTTTTATGGGGCCAACCTCATAAAACCCTATATAATTTGAGGGTAGAGGCTGCTTCCTTAATCATACATCTGGAAAATATTTACAAAAATGTACGTCATGTTTTTTATTATTCTATTATTATGGAAGAAAATAGAGTTGGCTCAATGTAATATGTTTCAGAAGCTGTTGGATCGCTTTGACTATGATGATGAACCAGAAGCAGTAGAAGATATAAAGAAAGAAGACGCCACACCTACTTCACTCTCTCAACCAACATTGTATGTTTTGTTCTGTTCTTTTGTTTTGATAATCATAAGCAGATGATAACATCAAGGAGATAATATAGAAATGTAAAGTTCATAGGTGATTTGCATAACTGTTTGGAATTTTTATTCGTACTTTATACTAAAATATTTTGGTATGTAAGTAGTCATCTGTTGAGAAAAATTTATTCAGTTCCAATTGAATATTTATACTCTTAACCGAAATGCAAATTCACAATCTTAATTTTGACCCCCCCAAAAATGACAGATGGAGAAGGGAAAAATGGAAATTATAGTTAAAATGGAGTGGGGAATATGCAGTCAATTGAAAACTATTCTGATAGGAAGGGAACATTGATGGTGTTTTAAACCAACTATACAAAATACTGCATTATTGAAATCCTGTTGAACTTTTTTTTATACCTTAGTGGATTTCCAGGTGAAGGCCTACAACAACCAGTTTATCCTCAGCTTCCAAATATAGATCAGTTTCAGCAGAGAATGCTGGGAATGCAACAGGATACAATGCTTCACCAGGTAATGGAAACGTGGCCGTTAGATTAATTTTTATTTTTTCAGAATTGAGAGAATTCAGAATTTACTTTCTAGGAAACGCTATTCAGATAATGCTTACATGTCATACTTCTGCTTACCTGTGCATTCTTCTTGTGCAAGGTCCCCCTCCCTCCAAATGGACAGATGCCTAACTATGGACTACTGCCTACACCACAGTTTACTCCTATAGGTCAACAAGTTATACAGTCTTCACCTCAGGTGCAGCCGCCTTTTCAGGCTTCTTTTCCAGCACAAAGTGAAACACATTTACAGAAAGCACATCAGGTAAATTGCTATTTATACCCAATATTTTAAGCTTACTGCTATATATAGTTTCAAGAAAATAGTATTGTACTGCTTACTAGATTCTCTTGCAGCATATTTCATTTAATAATTTTAAATTACATGCGTTGATTTTTCAAATAAGATTTTTGGTTCAAGTTACATACTTTAGATTTTAAAGTTGAGGAATTAAATAAACAGTATTCAATGCTAGTGATTTGAAATCGCAGAAAAATGTAATAAAGAGGGATGACCTTTCCTCTGACAAAACTTTTTTGCAAATTCTGAAGATCTAGAATGGGAAGCCCATTACTTTAAATCAGTATGTTTTTTGATCATAGATTAATAGATCTTTTAATGAAATCTGGATTACCAGTAAACTAAAATGGAAGAGAAATAGTAAGCAATTTTATTCTGGTTATAAAGTACTAAGGTAAAAAATCAGAATAAATACATGTATCTTATATATTTGTCCAACATTGGTTGATAGAAGTTAGAGCAGAAATCTCTTTATGACAATGTCATTTTCAGTGCATTGAATATAAAATTCCATCTTGCACAATTGGTCAGGCAAGTTCCAAAAGGGGAAGTAGATTTTTATTTTATTTTTTAATTTTTCTTTGTTTAGCTTATTGTTTATTGATATCTTCTGTATTTTTTCCTTTTTCTTTTTGTATGTTTTTTGTAAAATTTGTGAATAAAATAAAATAAATTGAAAAACTTGTTACAAAGTTCAATTAACTTAGAAATAAAATTATAATTATTTCAGATATAATTACACAAATGTGTTCAAATTATACTGGTATAAGGACCATCAATGTTAAGCTTATATTTTATTGAACTACTGGTATTAGAGTATTTATGAGAAAATATTTGATTGATAACTTTTTACCAATTTTTATTTGCTATTCATAATCCTATGCATTCTTACTAAGAAATAAATTTCAAGGAGCTCAATGGAATTTACTCCCTATGTATTAATTCTGCTACAAACATCTGCATTTAAAAGAGAAAGGCCACTCTTGATAGCAAAGTCCACATTTTGGACAGAGAGGACTGCTGGTTTGAAAGGGTATAAGAGGCCATCTATGTGAAAATCGAATACCCCTCTCAATAGAGAGGGAGAGATATAACATCATCTATCTCCAGTCTACAACACAGTCCTTTCAACAGTTCCAAGAAGGCTCCACATCCATTTGCACTATTCAGGTGACCCGAGGACACTCCAGATGGCCTCAGTGACTTTCTAAAAAGAATGCAAATGACCAGCTGTATGCAAGGAGTATTTATCCTTCCATTCCTCACCATCCAGTCAGAGCTGAAGAAACTTCTTGGATGAGAAGTGAAATGTCTTCAAAGAAAAACCGGAAAGTCCAGTTGCTTCTTGAAAAAGCATATTTGGGACAATCATTACTTGGGTGACTAAGAATCTCCATAGACATTAATTAATTAATTATTAAAATTTCTATACCGCCCCCTCTCCCGAAGGACTCGGGGCGGTGTACAGCCAACTAAAAAACATAAATATATAATAATTTAAAACACAATTAAAATTAATTAAATTAATGGCCAAATAACTGATTATAAATTTAAAAAAGTTTTAAATGATTTAAAAATTACACATTTAAAACTAATTAAAAAACCAATTAAAACCAATTAAAATCCCCCAACCGATAATACTAGGTCAGACCAGCTTATTGGAACAGAAAGGTTTTCAGTGCGCGCCCGAAGGTCCACTACTAAAACATTTTTAATATAAATCATATGTACCTTTGTGACTGTAACGATTATATTTTAGATTTGTGTGTGTGTGTGTGTGTGTATTCAACAATGATTAGATGAACAGAGATGAAAACTTTTGTACTTCAAACAGTAACTCTTTTAAAGTTGATACTGATCAGAAAAGAGCACCACTGATCATAAATCCTTGCTGATTGTTTAAGGAACTGGAAGTGGATCAACATCCAACTCAGGAAGGAAAAAGGCATGAGAACAGAAAGTCAAGATCTAGATCAGCATCAAGGTAGGAGTGCTTTACAATTAATGGTATTTTAAATAAGTGAATGGACACAACTGATATACTGTAGAAGGCTAGGCTTTAATTTTTATAACCCAGGTTTTTAAATGGAAGGGTGAGTAGTTTTAAATAATTTGTAAAAATGATTGTGGAAAGTAGTACTAAAAATGCAATGAAATGTATGATCCTAGCAATAAAAGGTATAGAAGTTGTTACAGGAAATAAACCCCAAAAATTTCATTTTATTGCTTGAAGGCCATCTTTTTGCTTTTCAAAAAAAGACTAATTCATAAATTAAAAATCCATTGTTGTCAGTCAAATATAGATTTTTCATTCCAGTGCTGTATAATGATTTTTAACTAATCAGCATGCCTGGTAATTCTATATTTCCCCCAAACAATTCCTGTTACATTGATAGTTGATAAAAAAGGTATAGCTAAGAAGAACTTAGGTATCTTTAACATACAATAATTTGATCTGGAGTCATAATAATGACTACGTTTAAAATAAAGTTACATCATAAGAGTTAGTGTTCCGTCTTTTGAGATATATCTCCAATAGCAGGATCGTAATAAGCATTTTCTGAGCTATCAGCTCATAGGAAGTAAAACTTTTTGTAGCACAAATCTCATTTTAAAATAATAGAAAAGTGTTTTTATATTAAGCTTCCATAAGCATATTAGGACAGGACATTCAAATTATTTACTTTTAAAGTTACATAAATAAGTAAGATCAATTTCATAAAGTTTCTTAAGGTAAAAAGGCTTAGGATTCACAAGTAATTTCTCCAAAACTTTGAAGCCTCAAAAAACAGAAATCACTTATAACTGGATCACTTATAACAAATAATAAGTGTTTAACATCTTCATAAAGCTATTGGAAGAGAGCATCAGTGGTTTGGGGTACAATAGCATCAGTTCCTGTCTGCCCAAAGCATTGGGCAGTGGGCAGTGTGTAATTTGAAGAATCTGAGTGAAGAAAAATAGGATGTGACTGAATTAAAGAAAGATGGAGCTATTCATTCAAAAACTATCTGGGTCCATGACAATCTTAATGTTAATTCTTGATGTAGTTGTGATCTCACAGAAATAACAAATTGTGCCTACAGATTTTTTTGGTTTCTACCTTATTCTACTTAGTTAAGATTTATCTACATTTAGCAGGAGATCCTAATCCTTTAATATTCCAAATTATAAAGAACATTGCCGTTGGTGTTATTAATATAGAAAACCATGAGCAACAAAAAAGGTGCATATTATATTCATTCATACCATACATAGCAGGGGTGTCAAACTCGCATCATCGCATTGTCATCATGTGATGTATCACAAATTTTCCCCCTTTGCTAAAATGGTGGCTGTGGCCAGCATGTGACGAATTTAGTCTGCCGTCCGCAAATTTGAACCCTTTGATACATAGATTGTATCGAAAAGTGAGGAAAAAAAATAATACAGGTATCTTTATTTAATGACCACAATTCTGACACAGTCTCAGTTGTTGAATGAAATGGTAGTTAAATAAGGCATCAAGTGACAACTTCAGACAATGACAAAGATCTCAGTACTCCTTATTGTAGTCATTAAATGAGCTCATAAGTTGTTAAGCAAATGCATGAAAATAAAATTTTCTGTGCCCGTGAGCATCTTGCAGCTCTGTAGGCGCAGAGAGAGACAAGGGGAGAGAGTTTAGCTCTGTGCTTGGTTGGATTTCAGCTTCTGAAATCCTTCATCAGAAAGCTCTTTTACGAAACCCCCAGAGATAAAAAGAGTCCTCTTGGCAGGCTACAGCAGCATGCAACATTCCCTGCCAGTTTTGACTATCTGGGGAAGCAGTCAAAGATTGCAGATGGTGATCACATGATTGTAGGGTGCTTGATAGCCAGTTCAATTGGGAACAGGTTGCCAAGTACTCGGATTGCAGTCATATGACTGTGGATGTTCACCCTTACCCTTAACAATAATTAAGCGAGGACTACCAATAGTAATATGATAAAAATAAAATTGCTAAATCCCTAATTAGCTGTTGTTAAGCATTATACTTTCTCTGCTACCCACTACACAAATTAATAAATCATGGTGATTATTAACATTCTTACTATTATATGAACAATACAGAAGAAAAAGGAAAATGTAATGAAAGTTTTACAAATGCCTATTAAAGAAGAGGGGAAAAACCTAAAGTGAGGAAAAGATAAAAAAACAACAAAATTTGCTGTTAAAGTTTCCAATTTATACACTTTATTATTTGATAATTTTAGCTGTCTTAAAATCTGATGGAGAATTACCAGCACTCTTAAACAGTAATTTTGAGTTATTTGTCCAATATTTTTCCTGCATTGTTGGATATCCTTAACAGAACCAGAGAAAAACATGAGATTTTTTAAAATTCCCCTATACTGTACATCTATACATGTAGAATGGCCTATTTCTGAAATGTCATTTCCTTTTGGCATATTTAAAGCAAACTTGCAGTGAATGATTGAGATCAGCTGTAGAAACAGAAAAGATAGGAATGAATCCTCTCAGTATCTAGATTACTGCATGCATTTCTTTTTTATACTAGATCACCCAAGAGAAGAAGATCACGATCTGGTTCTCGAACTCGAAGATCACGCCATCGTCGTTCTCGTTCTCGATCCCGAGACAAGCGACGTCATTCTCCTAGGTCACGGTCCCAGGAAAGACGTGAGAGGGAGAGAGAGCGAGAACGCAGAGTAAAAGGCCTTCCTCCAATCAAACCAGAAACAGTTAGTGGTAAGTATTTTTTAAAATAATGTTTATTAAGGATTTTTGATTACAATAGAAAAACAAATACAAACTAAACATGGGGAAAGGGGGGGTGCAAAGAAAAAAAAGAATAGAAAAGAGATATTTGAAGTGACTTCCAATCTTCATCACATCAGTATAAACAAACGTAACTTTTTACCCTCTATAAGGTTACAAATAAATATCTCTTCTTACAATTTGTCCATTAGCTACTGTATTTATCGGCTTATAACGCGCACCTTAATTTTAAGAGAGAAGTTTCAGGAAAAAAACTAAATTTTGCAACCCAGCAAGATGGCTCTGC
>JAEANM010023941.1:0-11259 GCA_017656035.1 Myanophis thanlyinensis
AAAAAAAAAAAAGAAAAAGAAAGAAAAAGAATATTTAAAGCAACAGTACATGATGGCTGAAGTTTTATCTTAAGATCATGGCATGCTCCAAATCCAGTAGCAAATGTTTCTAACTTTTCATAAAATTGGAAAAATTGGATTCACATAGTGTAAACCATAATTGTGTTAATCAAAGCGTGCCCAGGAAGCTCCTTCATACATCCTATTAATCATGTTTATTAATCACAATAGCTGAGTGAGTTTGTATTATAAGTTGAAGCCTAAACCAATTCTACCTGGTATAATTAAAGACAATGTTTGGATCTAATCCTGAGCTGAGAAGAGAAATGCTCAGCTTTTGCACATTTCTTGTCTTTTCTTACCAAACAGAAATGTTTTATGTGTGGATGAGGTTATTTTTGGATTGCATAATTACTTAACATTTTTCTTTAGCAGCATTTAAGCAACCGTATATCAGCGATATTAATAACCCTACAGTTGTTAGTGAATTTGAAATATACCTGAAAACTAACAGAAAATAGTTTAAAAAGTTTTTAAATGCCTGCCAAAATGACTAATTCTGTACCACTGGTGCAAAGGAAATGGAACAAAATAAAAGAGGAACAGGATGGACGTACAGAGGAAAGAAAGGAAACAGGAATGTTTTATGTAGCCTGAGGTTACAAATTCTGGATGTGTCCATTGATTAATTATATTCACTGCATTCTTCTAGTTTAGGGACTGGCTCATTAGAAATTCTAATAATAATATAATATCAGTGTACCATAAATTGCCAAACTATTTCAATACTTCTAGGCTAGAGTAGAGCAGCACTTGGTTGTATTCAAAATTTGGTCATATATTGCATATATTCTTTTTTTAAAAAATGTAGCGAAAGTTTTACAAAGAACATAAAAACTAAAGACAAACTAATAACAAGAAGAGAGATAAAATAAAAACAAAGAAAAAGAAAAGAAAACTTGCCAAATGGGAAAAAAAAAGAAATAGGAAGCAGAAGCGTCCAATTTTCTTTGCAGCAAATATAAGTAGAATTCAGTTATCTCTTATTCTACAATTACAGCTCAGTCTATCCAGGTTTTTTCTTAACCACCAAAACCACAAAATCAGAGGTATATTGCATGGATTCTGTCTGACGGCTTGGCAGATTTTATTACTAGAAAATGAAGAAATGTGAATTATATTTATTGACAGAATTCATGCATAGTAATATAGCCTCTGCTTGCATTTGTTTCCTACAAATTAAAGGGATATTTTCCAGTCGTTTGCTTTAATGGACAAAGCTCTCCAATTGATTTGGACTAGATATGATAACTTTGATTATATTCATACAAACTGTATGTAGATTTTGTTTACATGAATATGCTTACCTTTCTCTCCCAAGAAACAGTAGGATTTAATCATCCCTTCCACTTTAGGCACAATTCAGCTATTATGTCTATACAGGTGGATTTCCTTTGCCACTTCACATAATAACGATTAAAATTCAAGGTAGAAAACTTATCTCTATTACTTAACTTTATAGATTAGTTCAGGGGTATCAAACTCAAGGGCCACAAGATCTGGCCTGTGGGGCTGACCTGGAAACAGCAAAGGACCAGCCCATGGGTGCCTCTGCTAGAAAAAATGGAGCTTAGAAGGGCCGCACTGCCTCCCTGGGCTTTATTTTTGCTGGCAGAGGGCTGCAGAAAGCTGTTGCTGCCAAAAATAGAGTTGGGGGAGGGCAGCGTATGACTCCCCCCCCAAAGCTCCATTTGCGCTGGCAGATGGCTAGCAAAACAAACTAAAAGCAAAACCACCATGCCCATCCCGACCATGTCCCCCACCCAGGGTCAAACACAACCCCAATGCATCCATCAATGAAATCAACTTTGAAACCCCTGGATTAGTTCATCCCTGAGTCCCTAAGATAGTTTCAACGCACATGCATGTGGACACATATACCCACACACATTTATTGAATAGATATGCCCTTAAAAAGAAACTTGATTACTTCAGGTAAACATTTTACCATATGTACACTGAGTGTGCTAAATCATATTGGATAAATATAATAACAATGCAGAAAATATTTAGTATGCAAATAATAATGGAACCTGAAATCTTTCTTTTAAGTAATGTGAATAAATTGATAGAAAAACAGTTTGGGATGTTACTTCTCTACAAGAGCTGTTTATGCTAACTATTGGAAAGAAAAAGGGACACTGACTTTAAATGGACTTTAAAATTGAGTGAACTGGCAGTGATGGCAAAATTAACCACATTGATTAGAGGCAATGGATTAGATATGTTTATAAGAGATTGGATGACAATTGTGGACTTTCTGCATGTTAAATACAGTAACAAATGGTTAAAAGAGGTTTTTGCAGATTAGTTTTGGGGTTACCCATTTTAGTCTTATTTTGGGGATTACCTGTTGACTGCTTTTTTGATATAGTGAACAGATGTGGGTCGATTTTACTGATAAATTGATTTCCACATCAATGACACCTTTCTACACAACAGAATTTTTATTAAAAATAAAATGGGATATTTTATACTTACTTTTAAACCTGTTATGTAAGGAAATATTACCAGATATTTCCAATATATTTTTCAACCAGGGTGGACATTTTATATTTAATATCAGTGTTAACAATTAGATTCGTCATTTGTTAATTTTTTGTACACATTTTTATTATTATTGATAGTGTTTGTTGTTTGTTTTTCTTTTTTCCTATTTTTTAATTTTAACTTTGGAAATAAATAAAAAATATTTTTTAAAAAAACTTTACATCACACATCAGAAGCCTTTGCTTCCTACAGGCAATTGACATTCTCATGACCATCTGAACATTCCTCTGCAGCTAATGCATGTCAGCAATATCATTCTTACAAAGGTGATTTTTATTACAGCATTGTTTTATAAGGCAAACAAACCTTTAAATTAGCCTTACGCCACTGCTCAGTCCATCCCCAATCCAGTCCACATACATTGAAGGTAACTGTAATCCATGTACCCGATTTGGATGCCAACCAATTGAGCAGATGAATACAAACTGTAATTCTGCCTAATTTATTTTAATCTAAGCTGTAATCAATATAACTGCTGTCTACGAGAATCTACCCCAGAAACCACAAAGTTGATAAAACCATGGAGAACAGAGAAAGAGGGAAAAGCTGGCAATGAAAATATTTCTAAAATAGAAGGTTATATAGCAGATGTATTTTTTTCAATCGTTTTTGTCTTCAAAACCATTTAAGTTGCTAAAATGCAGTCCCCAGAGTGACACCTGCTGGAGCCTATGGATAAAAAGAATAGGAGATGTCATTCATAGGATCTCAAAGTGAGCAAAAAGCTGTTAGCTCAGAAATATTCTCTACTCATTAGAGAAGTTTTCTCTGGAATGTTTTAAAAGTGTTATTTTTAATTAACTGAATATGGATTCCAATAGTTGCAACCACATCCAATGGAAAGCAAAGAGGTAGAAATCCCAAGGATATTCTATTAACTTCAATGAATTTTCAGCAGATACAATCTGGATCCACTCCATTATCGTTCTATGAAAAATGGATGGAAACAAAAGCTTAAATATGAAGGGAAGTTTAGTTTGCTGTTGAGAAGTAATGGATGTGCATGGATGTGCATGTATGCTTATGTAGTCCAGTCCCCAAGGAAGGCTTTCTGTAACTTTCTGTGTTACATAAAGCAAAGAAATTTGCAGACATAATCTATATACTTCATCTGAACCAGATAATGAGAAGATGACTCTGTCCTTCTTTATGGTCTAGCACCTTATTACACAACAGACTAAACACAGAGTTAACAATTTGCTTAACTACTTCATCTCTCAAAGCTTCAATAAACAAATGATTTAATCCAGTATATTTCTATTAATAATAGTTTGATGGCTCCAAAGAAAACTATTCTTGGATGACATTTACAGTAACTACCATATTTCTCCAAAAAGACGACCCACCTTGAAAAGAAGCCCTATCATGTTTTTGAGCACCTGTGATCAAATTAAGCCCCACCTACAAAATTAGCCCTAAATAAGACCCCACCCATCCTGAGATGCAAGGGGTGGGATGAGGCATACAGGTAAAAAAATAGCTAGGGTGGGGATGGAAGGTGGAGCTGCCCTATTTACCAGGCCTCGCACACCCTGACACCTGCCTCACCTTCTTTTGTGGCTGCTTTTTCTGCGGCCACTTGCTGCCACTCGCACACATCGCCCCGGCCTCCATTTCACCTTCAGGTGCATTCTGGAAAGCCCTCTGCAGCCAATAATAGAAATCCGAAGTGATCCAGATCTCTATTATTGGCTGCAGAGGGCTTTCTGGAAGGCATCTGCAGCTGATAATAGAGCTCTAGATAGCCCAGAGTTCTGTTATCGGCTGCAGATGCCTTCCGGAAAGCCCTCCGTAGCCAATAATAGAGATCCAGATCACCATGGAGCTCCATTATCAGCTGCAGTGGGCTTTCAGGAAGGCATCTGAAGGCAAAACAGAGGCCGGGATGATGCATGTGAGTGGCAGCAAGCAGCCGCAAAAGTAGTGGGCCAGCAGCGGACTCCTACTCAGCAAGGCTGTTGGTGCTACTGCCATTAGTTGAGACAATAATTAGAACCCTCCAAAAAGAAGGCCTAGCCATTTTTTCAAGGTTCGAAAGAAAATAAGACTCAGGCTTCTTTTTGGAGAAACATGGTAATTGGCAGGTCAAAAATTGTTTTATTTTCAAAACGTCATTTTGCAATGCTAGTAGTAGCAGTAGAATAAGCAGTAGTATTCCTATTAGATGTATTCTCTTCTTTTCATTCACAATGTTTGCAGTTATTTAATGTTTACATTTCTTTAAAATGAAATTTGTTGTGTTACGAATTTTAGGAAATCGTAATTTCATTTTTATTCTTAAATTTAATAGTTTGAGCTAGATCTGTGAGTTTTAGATTACAGAGAAAAATATTTATCTTTAGATGTCTGTATGTATCATTGTAAGTAAAAGAAAAATATCATGTAGTAAATATTGTATCCTATGGAATCTTTTGCATTTTATATGCCCACATAAAATTACATTAATATAAATAAACTGCCACTTTTCTTTAGAGAAACATACTGAAACAACATCCCAAACTTTTCTGATTTTAATTTCATCACATCCAATCAAGAAAAAAGATTTACAGAATACATAAAAGATAGGCATGTATATCTGAATCATTATATGAAACATTCCAATGAAAGTCAGATTTACACAGGAAGATTTAGTCCACAGGTGAAAATATTTTCACTTACATACATCTCTTTGTCCTTATAAGGTTGTTTATCTTACATTAAAATCAATACACAATTTGGCAACTTGTGTCAGAAAAATCAAGAGCATTAATCCTTCATGAAGGAAGAGTGTTGCTGGTTATCATCCTTGTGGTCAATTATTTTTTATTTTTGTCAATCATTCCTAAAACTTATTCTGCAATTACATCTCGCTCTCTCATTTACAAAGAGACAAAATAGCATAAAATGTATGTTTCAGCATACATAGGTCAAAAAATAATACACAGTCAGAAATTAATATTATAAAGCAGCAGCATCAATCTATGGGTAGAGATCATTTCCGATTGTAAATCATTTTATTTAAAAAGCAAATCATTTCTGTAGTTTCTGGTGCATATCTCATACCAGGAAGAAAAAAAAAAGTTATTTGTAGAATTATCTGAAGGAAAAACCTTCAGCAGTTCAGAATCAATAGAAAAAAAGCCACTTATATACACTGCTGTGCCATAAAAGAGGTGATTTTTTTTCCTAAACTAGGACAAGATATGGAGGAATCCATTTTTTTTTCTCCAATGTAATGTATACCGCTGAATATTACAGTAATTCCACGTCTACAATGAACATCAATAAATGGTTGAAAACCATGTCAGAAGATCAAAAATAACAGCAATATAAGTGGTACGGTACCCGTGCCTGAGACCAATTCAACTTCTATCAGATTTTCACTACTAACTCTGAGTCTTATCCAGCTATGGTGCAATTTTGATTAAATTTACCAGCTAGCTGCAAGTCTAGAGACTTTCACTATGATATAAATGTCAAGCATTATTTAATTTAGAAGTCAAGTGATATCAGTTCCAAGCTGTTGTTTATTTTAAGTCTTTAAACATTACCTTCTAACAACCCTATTTTTTCCAGGTTGAAAATTTAACTAATTAAATTAAGACATACATTTATAAAGTACACACTATAAATTTATGTTGTTAAATGCAAAGAGCTTATCAGTTTCCATACAGTGATATCTTTGAGGTAATCAGACAGTTTCAGATATCTGGATAGTTACTGTTGTTTATAACAGACAAGATAATTCTCCCACTTACCTCTCTCTCCCATTTCATGCCCATATTTATGGCTATGTCTAGATGAATAGGGATGATTTGCATTTAAGTTGTCAGTAAATTATACTGTGCATACAAAACTGACAGTACATTTTACTGACAATTGCTAAAATCCACATGGAATGGTGAATAACAATAATTATGCATCAACTGCAAATTATGACATAAATTTAAGATCTAAAGAATAACAATAGCAAAAATAAAACCAAACCCCAATCCTTTTCTATACAAAAAAAGGGACCAGTAATTTTCTCCAAATGGCTGAGGAACTCAAAGAAACAACTACAAATTGAGTATTTCATCTACTTCCAAAAAATAGTTTTAAAATTCTAACCAGCTTAGGTTCAACAAGTTCCTTCCAATTTAGGCCAAAAGCCCCTTTACATGTTCCAGTTCTGCTAAATATGATCAGCAATGGATCGGTTATTTTATTTTTATAGACTTAATCAAAGAAGCTTATTTTTTTAGCCTATCTTCTAAAGTGCTCTTACTGAAAATTCTTCCAAATTGAAACAAACTGACTAAACTGAGGAATTTCAAATAATTTTGTTGAGTTTCGTTATTCTGGTAGCTGGTAGCTGGTAGCTTGTTTTTTTAATCACCTGCTGAAGATGCTCTGCACTCATCTTGGATGCTTTTGCATAAGTGACTACAACTCTCATTTGAGCCTTTTTTATTTTCTGTTCTTTGGCTTTCCTATTTGCTCTCTTTTCCATAAGTTGCTAAGAAGCATCTTTGAGCCCTTCCTATGGCATGCAAGAATTGCCCTCATGAAAGGTTGTTCATTGTGGGAAACAGGATGTTGTGTAAGATGGACTTTTGATGTGTTCCAACATCAAAAAGGTTTTCTTCTGTTAAAGAAGGATGGGATGGGATGGGATGGAACAGAATAAAAAACAGAATAGGGCTCCTAATGCTTTAAATGCCTGGGCAGAGAGCTCTTTTTTCTGCAATACTTTTTTTTACAAACCATTACAATTGCTACATTGTTACTAGAACTATATATTCAAACCATCAAGAAATTTAAGTAAAAGGTGACTTATCATTAAGTCTAATTAATTACCTCATCTTGTCAGCCTCTCATTTAATCCTCATTTGTGAAGTAAAGTAATATTGATTTTCCTTTCAAGAGTACTGTCATTACGAGAGAATATACCCCAAACTCCCAAAGTACCTACAAAGTGCTTGTTTGAAAATTAATCTTGTGCCAAACAATTCTTCAGTTTTCCAGATAAACATACATTTACTGAAAAGGTACAAATCTTAAACCATTTTTTAACCTGATGCCCTCCAGAGAGGAGGGATACAAGTACCACAATATGCAGAATTCTACAAATGACATACCTGGAATGGACCAGGAATTATGAAGGCAATATTAAATCATATTTGTTTAATTTCACTCTTGTATATAGTCAGTTTTGCCTTAAGAGTCTGTATATTCTATAGGCAAAATCCAGTCTCTTTAAAGCACAAAATTATGTTTTTCAGGCACCACTTATTTGTATAGGATTCTGATATATCTTCCATTGATTTCCAAATTTCCAAAATAAAGCAGAGCTGTGCTCTAAGCACTTAAGAATGCTTTCAAAAGGACAAAATAAAAGGTAAGTGATTTCTTGGGTCGTATCCCACAATCACAGAAATCAGGAGCTACACTCAGTTTTATTGCAATGTTGGCATTTTCTGTCAACCACCAATCTTGTGGACAATTCATCACTTTTGCAGGTTTTTTTGTATACGGAAAATCAAACGCTGAATGTCGTGCTGCTAGAAATCAATGTGGGGAATGGGTAAGGAATATTGGATGGGTGGGTGGGTGGATAATAGGTTGTTCTGTCAGACCCATTCGTATTTTCATATCTGCCAAGTTTTAAAACAAAAGAAAAAAACCAGTATCATTTATCAACCTCCAACTCAGAGAAGGCTTAATGGGGAACTATCCCCACCTTCCACCAACTTCACAATATTAATCATACCTAATCAAAAGCAGATTCAGTGTGAAATTTGCAATACATTTAAAGAATTTAGGATTAAACTGCGTAGCTTAAAAACTTAATAGTTTATATACATCTAAACCACCAAGTAGCCTCAACCATCAGAGAACTAATGACTGAGGAATATCAATGCTTCCATTCTCATCATTCAACCAGATGTGAAGAAGTTTCTTGGATGAGGAACGAAAAAGTTTTCAAGAAAAAAACCCACCAAGAAGTCCAGTTGTCTTGGAAAAGCATCTTTTTGACGACCATGATCTGGATGATTGAGAATTGCCATAGATACAAATCTAAAATTACTTTCTTCGTCATATTCCTCTGAAATCAATGGACAGTTTTACTTCAAAGCATTAAAAATGCATTATCTGGCAAAACCAAATCAATCTCCATGGTTCCTGTTTAAAACATAAAAGAGTTTTGCCTGATTCCGTGCAAGAATAAAATACAACAGCCATAGGATGGTATTACCTTGACTGCGACTAGCCAAAAGTGCACTCAAAAGTTGGCAAGCTTTTATGTTCCCCACAGTTCATCCTCAGGGAAGATACTAAGAACAGTCTAGGATAAGTAACATGCCTTGAGGCTAAAACTTAGGTCTGCTACTTTAGTTAATTGAGAAGCCAAAGAATTAATTAAGTCCTGCTCTTTGAGCTTTAAAAGATGTGCACACTTTTTGTGTCATTCAGACAGGTACCAAATAAAACCAATGACTATTCCCAATGTTAGAATTTGATATTCATCAGCTTCTATTTGACTCTCCCTATACCGATATTACTCCCAGATATAAATCTCCCCGTAATTAGTACAGTAGAGGTATTTCTCCCAGGACTATACGATGTTGAGAAAGGGCTGCCAAAAAAAAAAAAAAAAAAAAAAAACCCAGGCAATTTACTCCTGATTTGTCCGAATTGAGATGAAGCTGTTAACTTTTAAGTGCTCCGTTTTACATTTTGTTCTGTCACACATCCACGCCCACACTCACACAAACAAAAACTTCCCGTTTCCTTTGGGGCCGGAGGGACGAAAGGACCAGCCGAGCTGCTGAAACTCTCACGCCGAGACGAATCCACTAAAAAGGCCGGGCGGTGGGGATAGGAGGTCGTTACAAAGACCGCACAGCTTGCTGATTCTCACTTCCTTCTCTCGTCCGCTTGTCGTGTGTGTCTCTGTGTGTCTGTGTGGTGTGTGCGTGTGTTTTTTAAGAAAGAGATGCTTACAGAACTTGGTCCAGGATTCGATGCAGCAGATCGTTTCTATCTCTCTCTCTCTCTCTCTCTCTCTCACACACACACGCACACGCTTCCAAATTCGCTAGATTTCCAGATGCCCGGAGTAAAAGTCGATTCTCCGTTGCTGTATTTCTCGGGCAGCCGAAGCGCGGACACGTGTGAGTCAAAGCAACGCAACCCACGGCTCCGTTTAGTTTTGCGCCGGAGAGCGCCCGTTTATATTTGGCAAGGCAATAATACATTTATTGAGCAGCGCTGGGAAAGGGGGGCGCTCCCCCGCCCCTCCCACCTCTTTCTTCCAAAGTGAATTGGATGATCCGAGAAATTTCCTCCCCGCAAGCAACTGTAGAAGGGTCGCATTTCTCTCTTTCCGCCTCTCCTATAATGTTTCACACCAAGTCTCCCTCCCACCCACCCACCCCGCATCCCTCCCACCCACCCCCCTTTTTTTTTTATTTTACTCACCGAAAGCTGTGCTTTCCTTCCTGGGCTTAATATCAGGAATCGGATGAGTTTGGCTTTTCCCAAAGTTTGGAAAGAAAGACTTGCCACCAACAATCCCAGCCCCCCTCCCCCCCAAAAAATAAAAAATAAAAAATGAGGTGTTGCTTTAAAAAAAAAAAAAAAAAAGTTTAAAAAGAGGGAGAAAAAAAAACCCGAGAGAGGCGTCGAAACGGTTAAAAAGAAGAGCCGCGATTCCGCTAGATGCTCCTTACAGGTCTTGGTTATAATCCAATCAGCGGAGTTTCTTCGAGGGAGCCCGAAGCGGACGACGGCTGGTTCTGCCGCCAGGAGCGCTCAGAAGCCTTGTGAGGTTGTAACTTATCGGCAGCCGAAGGGGAAACGTCCCCGCTTCCTGTTGCATCAGGAGGAGACCCCGCCCGTGTCGAGTATTACATTTCTTTCTTTCTCAAATAACGCGCGCGCTCTCGGGGCCGGCCGAGCCTTGGCTCTCCTTTTGCAAAGGCAAAAGCTGGCTGGGTTGGGAGCCTGCCCTCCCTTCCTTTCTTTTTTTTTTTTTTTCCCACCTTGGAGCTAAGGCTTAAGCCTCGCTGTGTGACCCTGTCAGTAGAGGTTGATGGGCGTCGAAGTGGCAAGCAGCTGGTCACAAGGCTTTTGCAACGAGACCCCCTTCCTCCCTCCAAACAGAAACTTGAAGGTCGAGGCTTTCCCCTTGGCAAGGGGAGGTGGGTAGAAGCGCCCACCTCCCCTTGCACGGAGGGGGTGGAAAGCGTGGTGTTGGCTCCCAAGCTTACCTTGTCCCCTTGGTGGCTTGAATTGATAAGGTAAAAGGGTCACAGCAGTTTGGACTATCTAAACTTCCAACAGCTGGTTCGAAATTTAGATAGTCCAAACTGACCGGATCCAAATTCTATCCTCATCTCTATTCTAGAGTGTTGGAGATTCCAATTGTAGAAGTAACATTTTGAAAACTATCAGTTTGTTGCTTAGGTTACACTGAGTTTATGCACCCCAGACAAATTTATTGTGTGTTCAATCACAATTGGCCAATAGAGAATATTCTATATTCTACCCCAAATTTTCCTGTCGCAGGGGTAGGGAACCTTGGCTCTTTCATGACTCATGGACTTCAAACTCCCAGAATTCCTGAGCCAGCCATTTTAAGCTGTTAAGACTCAGGTTCTAAGCTAAGGCAAGAGGTGCTGTCTC
>JAEANM010023942.1:0-11258 GCA_017656035.1 Myanophis thanlyinensis
ATAGAATAGAATAGAATATAATAGAATAGAATAGAATAGAATTCTTTATTGACCAAGTGTGATTGGACACACAAGGAATTTGTCTTTGGTGCACTGCTCTCAGTGTACATAAAAGGAAATGGTACATTCATCAGGAGTCATAAGATACAATACTTAATGATAGTCATAGGGTACAATAGGCAATCAAATCATACAGATAACAAGGCAGAATATTTCCTCTAAAAGAGAAATAAAAATCTTAAAGGAAACAGAAACTCAGCCTCAACTCCCTGCCAGCAGCAGATATTTTGGTATTTTGAGGCCAACCTATCTACAAGACAAAAGGCTGGGCCAGTTTATCTACAAGACAAAAGACCTTCACCCTCAGGACATAATAGGATTAGCTCTCTACCCATCCAGCAGCAGACATCACCACATAGTACCTGGGGAGATTGCATCACCCTGCAAGGTTCAACCAAGCCTGGGACTCAAGACAGCCTCCAAAGTTAACTGTGACCCCTGCATAGCCCCCTGGGAGTCTGACAACCAATAGAATACATTTCTTGCCACAGGAACAGGAAGCTCAAGGGCAAGGCCCACAAGAAGGTATAATCTCTCTCTCTGTCTCTCTCTTCCATGTGCTCAGCTGTCCAGGATTTCAAACCCATGTGGTCCTGTCCATCAATAAACCATCTTTCCAATCAGCCTCCATATTTCCAGTGTCTTTCTCCCCACTTGGAACTGAATCTAGATGGACATTACTTCCAACATTGGAGATGCTAATGATTGAATTATTGTCTTTCTGTTGAGTTATAGATTCTGTTTTCAGGGCAAGGTGTGTAGCCAGCCAGGAGGTAAACACAGAAAGCAGGGAAGCTCTTAGAGGTGAGCTATTATCTGCTGTTGACAGAACAAATGCCAAAAGGCAAGGGCAGCTTGATTCTTGTGTATTTCTGACTTGGTAACAAGCCAGATTTGGCTACAAGTCTCTGCATAGCGATTCTTACTAATCTGCTTGGCAACAGCAAGCAACTGCCTCTTGAGAACAGAGCTGAATCAGTTAATATTTGGAGTTCAGTTTCCAGCCTCTTCTGCCACAAAACAGGTCAGACTGGTCCCCTTGAAGCCAAGTCCCACCACCACCATCACCTGGACATCTTTAATCTGTTATCCAAATGAAATGCTGTATTTTCGCAACATGGCAGCAAAAATTTAACTCCAGCTTCTAAAGTTTCCGATCCTGCAACTTTTTTTAAAAAAAACAAAAAACAAAAAAAACAAAAAACAAAACGCCAACATTTGCAGCTGCGATGGGTCAGTCAGAATTTGTTCACTTGCCTGATGTTAAGGTAAGGAGAGAAAATGGGGAAGGACTCCTATGCATATTTATTTTTTAATTCGACGTTTATATATGGAACATGTTAAGTTTGATTTCTTCAGGTCTAAGTTATGTTCGACAGCAATTTTCTCTTTTTGATCTGCTGCTAGAAAACTATATTTGAAAGTATCCCATCATCAGGAGGATCCGTTTGACAGATCTTTTCAATAGCTATTCATTATCCATGTTTATTTGAGCAATATATTTTCCTTATTCTCCAGTTTGTTTGATTGTGGTTCTTCTGGTGTAGGGGAGCCAAGTATCCTTAAGTATTCAGACTCCTCGCTCTGCCCAGAAAATTGCAATGGTTAACACGATTCTTCCTAGTGTGTATATAAAATAAAAATAAAGATCTCTCCAGTGAAGTGACAGGGTGAGTTTTCAAGAATTGAAATGTTGCTTAGCGGTGTACTGTGGTGACTTAAAGTGTTGGATGACATTTAGAGAGACTTGGCTTCAGGTCTCCCTTCTGTTATGAAATTGTCTAGGTGACCTTGTGCCAGTAATTCTCAATGACATAGCCAGATTGTGGTTGTGTGGCTAAGTTTGGGAGAAGGAAACATGGATTTCCGTTTCCAGGAAGAAAACAAAAATAGGAGATGAAACTAAGTAAAATAATTATATAAGTAAGGAACAAGATAAGAGGGAAGCACTTCTAGGTTTAGTTTGGCTTATATAGCCATGGTGTAGGTATGTATATACGTACACACACATATGCACATAACACAAAGGGTATCAAAAGTCAATTCCAATATGTTTTATGTATTTCTTTTCTTTTTTTTAGTACTGTATTTCAAAGGCTTGGGCAGGGGGTTGGACTATATGACCTACAAGGTCCCTTCCAACTCTGTTAATCTGTTATCTGTTATATCTCAGACAAGTAAGGACCTGTTTAGAAAAAACATTTAATGTAATTTTTATAACAAATTATTTATGGCTCTTTGCTTTTGGTATGCCCTTTGTGTATATGTGGGTGTGGGTGTATCTGCATCTGTGTATATATGTGTGTGTGTGTGCATTCACCTTTGAGTCAGTTTTTTTAATTTCTGCCTGGAAATTAAAGGCATTGTAGTTTTCTTGGCAAGGCTATTTGGAAGTAGTTGCCATTACTTGCCTATTGCCTGCTTCCTAGGACTTTTTAGGGTTGAGAAGACTAGCCCAAGGTCATCCAGATGATTTTGCGTCTAAAGCGGGATTAGAAGTCATGGTCTTCTCGTTTCTAGCCTGAGATATGTATCTGGGTATTAAAAGAAATCCTTAGTCCACCCCACTCCGTGTTGATTGAGTGACAGTGGACTCTGCTTTCCCTAAGTGTGACACAGATATAGTTTGACTAAGAGAATGGCTATCTCAGGATGAGGAACAGTTCTGTAGCATGTTTGCATGAAGAGAACCGCAACAAAATTTCTTGTGTTTGCTTTATTTTCCAAATGTGATTGGGTGAAGTGGTTTAATTAACCTAGCAGAAGCCAACCTTTTTTCTTCTGTTTATTTCTATTTTTCATTTTAAATTGTGAATGTCAATTCTTAATGAAGTACCTTTCTAATCAAAGAGCAGCTAGTTTATATTATAAGGGAACCTAGATGGATTAGACATCTGTATGGTCAATACATTATTGATTCTAAGGATCAGCAGCTGAAAGGGTAAATTTGATGTATTTGGACAGGTTGCTAATCTAGCCCAGAGATATATATATTTTTTGTGTGTGATAATAGATTTTGATGTCCAATTTAATGGACCATTGTGTCCATTAAATATACCCAGCACACAGTGTTTTGTAACTTGGTCTTTAAAAAATATATCATTTGTAATGGCTACAGACAGGTGGGCAGTGAAATCAAAATGGAAGAAAAACAGTGCCATTAAGAACAGTAGGGAATCAATGACACTTTCCAAGGGAGTCTAACAATTTGCAGTAGTGAAAGAATACTCTTTAAAAAAAAAAAAACACAACAGAAAATCCAACCCAATATGCTCAGGAATTCCCAGTGATTGAGAACAAACTGAGAAAGAAGAATTGAGGGGAGGGAGATTGTATTTTCTACTTGAATACTAACTTATAGTCAAACTGACTGTGCTGAGCAAGATATGTTTAAATGCGATTTAGCTAAGATTCATACAATGATTTAGACATCTCAGTGGAAGGATTCATTCAGTAAACTAAGCCAAAAGCAAATGGATCTCTTTATGGTATATTATCTGGGACAGTGATGGTACACCCTTTTGGGACAGTGCCCAAACCGCAAGGCGCATGCACACACACACACACACACACACACCGGAAACCCAAGATCTTTTTCTTTTGTGAGCTTCTGTTTTGTTTTTTGCAGAGAAACTTCTGTTTCCCTGCAAATGTTGGTGAGAAACGCCATAGAGCTGAGCTGGGCCGACAGCGTGGGTGCCCACAGAGAGGGCTCTGAGTGCCACTTCTGGCATGTGTGCCATAGATTCACCACCACTGATCTAGGAGAAATGAAGAGCTGGTTGGTTGGAATCTCAAGCAAGAATAAGCCAGGCATCCAGTCCATCTTCTAGCAAATCCCCCCTTATTTGTGATAGAAGGAGAATTAGCCAGGAGCTGGCTTCTACTGCAGCCCAGATATTTCTCCCTGTGTTTTAAACTCAGCATGCCCATTATACATTTACCTATCCATAAAGGAGATAATCTACTGGAAATTTAGGACCTTCTGAACTTCAACTGGCACCTGAACCCTCACTGGTGTCAAATGGAAAATCGCATAATTTTCAGTATTTTCTTTGCGTATAGAAGGTGGCATCTGGCCCTTGGTACGCATGCCAGCCCGTCACTCCTATTCAACTGATGTAATTGCAAAAAGAGTTTGCAGACCAGGCAGAATTTCTTTCTAAACCAAGGCTTGCAGCAATGATGGGAATGGCTGTCTTTCTTGGAATGGCTTATCTTTTTCTTTAAGCCTGACCCACAGAGTAGTTGAGATAGGATTTAACCCTCATTTCTTTGGATGCGGGTTTTCTGCACTCATCCTAGGTCAGAAAAAAAAAGAAAGAAAAAAAAAGGGAATCGGTAGTTTACATAATTAATATAACGTTTGATCCATGATTCTAGTTCTTGAGTGATTTCAAAAGAATGAGATCCTTCCCCTCCCCTACCTCTCTGCCCTCCAGTCTTGTGTTGCTTAAAAGCATGCTTGTTCTTATGGCATAATGGAAGGAGAGATCCCTGGTTAGAGAAAGGGGTAAAATGGTGTCCTTTTTTTCTTTTTTGGTTCTTTGCTTTCCTTGCAACTTTCCTAAAGGCTGTGACACCGGATCAATCAAGAAATCAGAAGGATCCAGCTACCATTTTCTGACTAGCAAATGACATTAAAAGGCATAAGCATTGGTAAGCTGCTGCTTACTTCATCAGTTGCACCTGGTGGAATTGTGGCTCAGGAGAACATGTAACGCTGTTGGTCAGAAAAAGTTCTACCAGACTCCTCATTTTTTCACCACCATAAACTCACTTGACTGTTCTCCTCCAATATCTGATGTCAAGGTAAACAAAAAGGCAACGGTGACCAACCTAGTGGGTCCCCCCCTGCATAATTTCTGGGCATAAACATGTCCCATTTTGGCTTATCTACAAATGTAAGGGAGACATGAAGAGGCCTGTGTAGAATTGGGGCATGTCAGGTTGCCCTCAGCCAGCAGACTGCGAGTTGCTGCTTCTGCTTGGAGCCCAGCCCAGGCTGGAGGCACTGTTGCTCACTCCAGTAGCTGGCAGCCCTTGTGATGTTTGTCGTGTAAACAGGTTAAGAGGTGGGTGCTGTTTGTGCTCCCCAGTGAGGGAAATGAGCAGTCCTGACGAGCTGGCAAGACACCTTGGGAGGGAAGGGAGAAAGTGTTCTCCTGGGAGGACATTTCTTAGAATCCATTAAAAAAAAAACCTCACATTAGTGGTGGCCTATCAGTTCCTGAAATCTCCACGATTGAGAAAGGAAAGGACACAAGAGGCCTTTACGTCAAGCCTGGACTGGTACTCTCAGGGCTGAGATCATTTTCGATGTTTGGCTCAGATTGAGAAGCAAGAAATAAAAATAAGAGAATTTTCCATCACCCTTGAGGAGATAGTAGATGCAAATAGGGCTAAATGTGCTTCCTAAATCTGCCCTGGCGTGGCTTCCAGGCTGCTGGCCCATCTTCTGTTGCCTCTGCTTGACTTGCTTACCATCATTAACAGAATAATAGAATTGAAAGGGATGTAGAGGTCTTCTAGTCTAACCCCTGCAACAAAGAGAAAGCCAAATCTTTCTTGCTTCAAGGGTGGTTTTGGGAGACAGGCTAGAGTCCCTTAAATAGTGAGATGGGTGGTGTATAAATTTAATAAACCAATTCAGTCAAAGTATATTCCTATCAGCCCTTATAATTCCTCCTCTGTGCTGATTAAATCTTGCTCTAGCTTTCTTTCATTGATGTATGTTTCATAACAGTGGTATGGCATCATTTCTTACGGCATAAGAAGGTCTCTGTTAAGCTAGGTTCAGCCTGTGGTTTCACAAAACTCTTTGGTTTTTCTTGCTCATGTTTGGGAAGTGGCTTGCTGTGAATTTCTTGCAGGATTTAAAAAAAAAATACTTTTGAAGTTAGCATACAATCCTCTGCTTCCTGCTGATCTTTTCTCCAAATACACTACAGTATAAACCAGATGAAACCACGCTTAATTTTTTTGAAATTAGTCAAAATTGGCCTCATGCTCCCACCTGCATGATTTTCACCAACATGTAAAAAAAACCCTCAGATGGTACGTCTTGAGTGGATAGTAACACTGGAAAGTTCACACATTTTTCCTGAAGTATATATGAATCAGGTAATTTAGTTGGTTATTATCCTTTCAGGAGAAGAGAGGGTTGTTTAAACCTGTGTATATGGCATGCCCCCAAGTTTTTTTAACTTAGTTAAATCCACTTAACATATTATTTATAAGCATCTTTATTTATTTCATCTTTATTTATTTCAACCTAGCCACAGGGGTTGCAAACCAGTGACTTCTGTGCTGGTCCCAAGACTGGATAAAAGAGAGGGTTGCATCAGGAAGAGCATCTGGTTTAAAAACATGCCAAATTTAAACATGCAAATCATCAGTAATAATTCCATACCGGATTAGTCGAGGCCCGGGTTAACAAGCGCCACCAGTGCTGTTGACCTACAGGCAGCTGGCGGAAATTGGACTACTGTTGGTCAGAGAAGGAGAGGAGGCAGAAGGATTTGGAGATAGAGAAAGAAGAGGAAAGTAGGAGTATAGGTCTGAGAATAGGGATTCTTAACGTTGGCACAATGACAGGGAAAGGTAGAGAGCTGGTAGACATGATGGAGAGAAAGAGTTATACTGTTTGTGCAGAAGAACAGCTGGAAGGGTAGCAAAGTGCATAGTATTGGAGGGGGATACAAACTGTTTTATTATGGTGTGGATAGGAAGAGAAATGGGGTAGGAATGATCCTGAAGGAGGAGCTCATGAGGAATGTTTTAGAAGTAAAAAGAGTGTCAGATGGGGTGATCAGTTTGAAGTTGGAAATTGAAGGGGTAATGTTGAACGTAGTCAATGGTTATGCTCCACAAGTAGGGTGTGAGTTAGAAGAGAAGGAGAGATTCTGGAGTGAGTTAGATGAGGTGATGTAGAGTATTCCCAGAGGGGAGAGAGTGGTGATTGGGGCAGATTTCAACGGGTACGTGGGTGAGGGGAACAAAGGGATGAAGAGGTGATGGTGTCAGGGTTCCACACAACATCAGCAACGCAATCAGTACTCCAAAAAGACAAAGTCCAAGGAATAAGATTTTATTGAAGACATTGTTTTGGTACAGTCTGGAGAAATCCTGAATCCAAAGTTCCTGGGCTTTCTCCACCCAAGTAAAACTGAAAGTTCCACCCCATCAATTATCACATGTTAATTTCTCTCCAACCATTTCAAAAAGAGATCCAACGACCCCTTAAGACACTTCCCCTCACAGGTGTGAAATGTCCGGAGAAAGTTCTCATGAGAACCAGACCTAAAAGAATGAAAACAAGATAACAATTCTGAGTTGCCGTTTCCAACTCCCCTTCACCCTCTCAGCGACCTTGCAGCAGAAATAAGAAAAAATGTGTCAAATCTAAAAGGCCCCAAATAATACTGTAGACAATGGCTAATATTCTTCAGCAGAAATCCCCCCTCCCAGTTAAAATGTCCTTGTAGATTCTGACAGATGGGCAGGTTCGGGGTTAAAGAAGGGAACCTGGAAGGACAGATGGTGGTGGACTTTGCTAAGTGGATGGAAATGGCTGATAATTAACACCTATTTCCAGAAGAGGAACATAGAGTTACATATAAGAGTGGAGGTAGGACTACGCAGGTAGACTACATTCTATGTAGACGAGGCAATCTGAGAGAGATTAGTGACTACAAAGTGGTGGTAGGAGAGAGTGTAGCCAGACAGCATCGGATGGTGGTGTGTAGGATGACTCTGACAGTTAGGATGAAGAGGAGATAGAGAAGAAGACCAAGTGGTGGAAGTTACAAAAGGAAGAATGTTGTGAGAAATTTGAACAGTAATTGAGACAGGCTTTGGGTGGTCAGGAAGAACTCCCAGATGACTGGGAAACTACAGCAGAAGTGATCAGGGAGACAGGTAGGAAGGTGCTAGGTGTATCATCTGGAAGGAGGAAAGAAGATAAGGAAATGTGGTAGTGGAATGAGGAAGTACAGGACAGTATCCAGAGGAAGAGGCTAACTAAAAAGAAGTGGGACTTAGAAAGGACTGAAGATAGTAGATAGGATTACAAAAAAATTGCAGCGTAGAGTGAAGAGGGAGGTGGCAATGGCCAAGCAGAAAGCATATGATGAAGTTGTATGACAGGTTAGACACAAGGGAAGGTGAGAAGGACTTGTACAGATTAGCGATACAGAGAGATAGAGATGGGAAGGATATGCAACAGATAAGGGTGATTAAAGTAAGAGATGGAAAGGTGCTAACAAGTGAGGAGAGTGTGCAGAGAAGATGGAAGGAGTATTTTGAGGAACTGATGAATGAGGAAAATGAGAAGGAAAGAAGCAGGGAAGAGGTGAATATTGTAGAGCAGGAAGTAGCAAAGATTAGAAAGGATGAGGTGAGAGGGGCACTGAGGAGAATGAAGAGTGGAAAGGCTGTTGGTCCAGGTGATGTACCTGTGGAGGTGTGGAACTGTCTAGGAAAGATAGCAGTGGAGTTTCTATCTAGTTTGTCAACAGGATTTTAGAGAGTGAGAAGATGCCTGAGGAATTGAGAAGTGTTCTAGTGCTGATCTTTAAGAACAAGGGTGATGTGCAGACTTGTAGTAGCTACAGAGGTATAAAGTTGATGAGCCACACAATGAAGCTATGGGAAAGAGTTGTGGAAGCTAGGTTAAGAAAGGAAGTGGATATCTGTGAGCAGCAATATGGCTTCATGCCCAGAAAGAGCACTACTGATGAAATTTTTGCCCTGAGAATGTTAATGGAGAAGCATAGAGATAATCAGAAGGAGCTGCACTGTGGATTTAGAGAAAGCATACAACAGAGTGCTGAGAGAGGCTATGGTACTGTATGAGGATGTCAGGAGTGGCAGAGAAATACGTCAGAGTAGTTCAGGATATGTCTGAGAGGAGTACAACAATAGTGAGATGTGTTGTGGGTCAGACAGAGGAGTTCAAAGTGGAGGTGGGGCTACATCAAGGATCGGCTCTGAGTCCCTTCTTGTTTGCTATGGTGATGGACAGGTTGACAGATGAGGTCAGACAGGAATCCCTGTGGACAATGATGTTTGCGGATAACATTGTGATCTATAATGAGAGCAGAGAGCAGGTGGAGGAACACCTGGAAAGGTGGAGGTATGCTCTGGAAAGAAAGGAAATGAAAGTCGTAGTAAGACAGAATACATGTGTGTGAACGAGAGGGAGGGAAGTGGAACAGTGAGATTACAGGTGGCTGAGGTCAAGAAGGTGCAGGTGTTTGAAGTATTTGGGGTCAATAGTCCAGTGTGATGGGAATGTGGAAAAGAAGTGAAGAGGTGAGGACAGATGGGTTGGAATGGGTGGAGAAAGGTGTCAGGAGTGTTATGTGAAGAAGAGTGTCAGTAAGAATCAAAGGAAAGGTATACAAGATGATAGTGAGACCACCTATGCTGTATGGGTTAGAGACTGTAGCAGTGAGGAAAAGACAAGAGGCAGAGATGGTGGTAGCAGAGATGAGGATGTTGAGGTTCTCTTTAGGAGTGACCAGGATGGACAGGATTAGGAATGAGCACATCACAGGGACAGCTCAGGTCGACTGTTTTGGGGACAAGGTCAGAGAGGCCAGATTGAGATGGTTTGGACATGTGCAGAGGAGGGAGAGTGGCCATATTGGTAGAAGGATGTTGGAGATGGAGCTGCCAGGCAAGAGGTCAAGTGGAAGGCCAAAGAGGAGATATATGGATGTGCTAAAAGAGGACATGAAGTTAACTGGGTGAGAGTAGAGGATGCCGAGGAGTTATGTTTGCTGTGGCGGAAGAAGATTTATTTCATCTATGCACATTTGCATATTAATTAAATAACAACTCTGAAGAAGGTGCTTATGGATTACATATGATTTGCCAATAAACATGACTGCAAGCACCACTTTGATAAGAATATGTCTACTTGAGTGAAAAAGGGACAAAGTGGGTTAAAATTCTCCATAAAAATGTTGTTTTAAAACAGGGGTGTCAAACTCAAGGCCCGGGGTCTGCCCTGGAAACAGTGAAAGACAGGCCCATGGGGCTTCTGCCAGTGAAAACAGGCTCCCGAGCTCCATTTTTGGCTACCATGACCTCCTGCAACCCTCTGCCAGTGAAAACTGAGCTCGGGAGGCGGCCCTCACAAACTCCGTTTTCGCTGGTAGAGTTGCAGGAGGTCGTGGCAGCCAAAAATGGAGCCTGGGAGCCCATTTTTGCTGGCAGAGCCCTCGGGCCACCACAAGCGCCCCCGACATGAGTGACATGGAGCTGGCCACGCCCATCCTGGCCTCCAGAGGTCAAACACAACCCTGATGGCAGCCCTTAATGAAATCAATTTTGACACCCCTGATTTAAAAGAACTCAAACAGTGCGGCATAAGCAGCAATGAGCAGTGAACAGGGTGAGCAAGCAGCATTTCATCTAATTGCAAATAACATTGCTTAGCAAATGTTTTGTGACAGCATTTTATTAATAGAATTGAGCAGGAGGAAGAGACAAGAAAGGAAAAGCAGTACATTCTGAGAGGTTGGGTGGTCAGCTGCAGGTATGAAAAAGTCATAATAACTGCTGATTCCGTGGGCTGGGTCCTAAGAACTGCGGCTGCTTATTATGGGTGATTGAACAACTCCTCTGCTTGTAGTGCAGGTAGTCCTTGACTTACAACCACAATCGAGCCCACATTTTCTTTTGCTAAGTGAAACATCTGTTAAGTGAGTTTGGCCCATTTTATGACCTTTCTTGCTGCAGTTGTTAAGTGAATCACTGCGGTTGTTAAATTAGTCAAACTGTTGTTCAGTAAATCTGGCTTCCCCATTGACTTTGTTTCTCAGAAGGTCGCAAACGGGGATCACGTGATCTCGGGACACTGCAACTGTCATAAATATGAGTCAATTGCCAAGCATCTGAATTTTGATCACATGATTGTGGGGATGCTGCAACAGTCGTAAGTGTGAAAACTGGTCTTAAATCACTTTTTTCAATGCCATTGTAACTTTGAACAGTCACTAAATGAACTGTTGTAAGTCGAGAACTACCTGTATGGAATCTACAGAGGGTGATATGCTCAGCTGAGCGCATCATCCACATCAAACTCCCTGATCTGCACTCCATCTACAAACACTGCCGAACCAAAGCTAAGAAGATAGTGATGGACCCCAGCCATCCCAACAACAGACTGTTTACCACAATGAGATCAG
>JAEANM010023943.1:0-11258 GCA_017656035.1 Myanophis thanlyinensis
CTCTACTTACAAAATTTTCCAGTTACAAAACGGCTTCCGGAACGAATTAATTTCGTAAGTAGAGGTACCACTGTATAGAACTTTCTTTGGTGTATAGGATAAAGACAAATGTTATTTGTATGCTATTTTGTTATCCTATGTGTTGAATAGTTATTTTTTTTCTGAAATTCTTACTACTTTAATACACCTTGTAGAGAAGCTGAGGGAATTAAGATTCTTTTATACTGACACACAAATGATTATTTGTAAACTTAGGGAAGAAATACTGCAGGCAGTAAAAGAAAACAATTGTTATTTGACCTTTTTGTGGGAGGAGGTAGAACATCTAGAATATATAAACCAGTACATTTTATTTTACCCAATAGAGTTGGGGGAGCTGGCTACCCCAAATCTTGAGTGCAGGCATACTGAAAAAAATCTGATCTACTTCATTTGCTAAGTGAATCTTCAAAGTATGTGAACATGAACAGTGATAACGGGCAAATAGAGACATTAATGTATAACAGGAAAGGAAGTGTGTTGGTATTTCACCTGTGATCAGTGGACAATAAAAGGCCACAAAGTTGACATTTCTTCATTCAGAGTGTAATCACTTCTACCCAGGGGTGTCTCAAAACTGAATCCTCTTTGAGTCTTTCCTGCTGCTCTTTCAATCTTCTCTCTGAAACGAGGTCCTTAGGATACAAAGACACTCTGATAAAGTACAGCACAATTCTTCACAAAGCTACTGGGGAGAGTGGGGGGTTGAATTGTTTGTGTACTGTAATGGTACCTGAAAGTGGGCATTCACAAAGCTTACAAGACTCAGCTTAGTTCGGTCATCATTCTTCAGCTTTATTGTTTTGCCCAAGGCAAAATCTTACATAAACTTTTAGGTGAACAGCAGCAGAGATGTTGCTCTATAAAAAATGTAGCTTGCCTTAAAATACTGATAGACATCTGATAGCAAGAAAAATAGTTAACGGGAGAATTTTTTCCCCTCTGTGTAATCATAACTTTAATATGGGAATGGGGAAAAAGGAAAGATCAGTGGCATTTTCATTTCCATGTGTTATAACAATGACAGAAACAAAATGTCAACAGATCAGAGACTTGTGAGGTTGCTGAACTGGGTAAGCTAAGACTATGAATGTAGAAGAATAAAAAGAAAAAGAATCCTGCTGGCAGAGTTGATCAATTGTGACACTTGGTTTCCCAGAATGACTGACCCTGTGATGTACCAGGAAATCCATAGGTAATAAGGTAGGTAGATTGGATTACTTGTATACTTATTTCTTTCTGTGCCTTCATATTCCCAATGGAGTCCTGGCAGTTTATAGAGCTCATTCCTACTGTATTTCCCTAACCAAGAGAGCTGATCCAAGACATTTTGCTTCCTGATGGTGGTAGTATAATAGAATTTAACATGTCACATTTGTCTTAAACCATACACAACCAGAGATTTAGATATGACTTTTTATACGGCTAAAAGGCAACACTGTGTTTCCACAAGCTAACATCTAGTACCACAAGCTAACATCTAGTACCATGACCATGGGCCAGAGACAGCATAAATCAGACTTTTGTCTTTCTTGGAAAAAGGAATGGAGTAGTGTAACAACAGACTATGATGTAAACAAGGTTTTTTTGTACATGTTGATAATATCAGGAAGGATATTTCAAGTGTGAAATATGAGGGTCATTCAATAAATAAGGTGAATTTTTCGGTATAAGGACTTCTAATATAGATGGAAGCTTACTTTTTATTTATTTTGTTTTACTTCTTTTTCACATGGATTTAATTTCTTTTACAGATTAAAAAAAACTTTGAGAGTTTTGGCGATTAACGAAGATGGCCGACCAAGAAGCATGCTCCAGGATTGAACAGCGGTCAGTTATCAAGTTTTTGGTTGCTGAAGGGTGCAAACCTGTTGAAATTCATAGGAGAATGTCAACTGTGTATGGTGCCACATGTTTCAGTCAAAAAAATTGTTCTATCCCCGATTGACCAGACCCGATAAAAACGACACGGAGGCGAAGGTCTGGTTAAGCTACTTTAATTCCGGCACGGATAGACCACATGGATCTATCCGGCCGCTGGAGTCAAGTAGTTTCAGGTAGATCGAAGATCCGGAAGCAAGAGAGCAAGCAAAAGGCAAGCCGCGGCTTTTATAATTGCCGCGGCTTCAGAATCCTTGAATTCCTATTGGCTGATGTAACAGCCAATAGGATTAGCCTTGTTGTCCGGAATGCCGCAGCGAAGTGCGCATGCGTGATACTCTACAAAAATGTCTACAAGTGGGCTAAATTGTTTACAGAAGCACTGTGAACAGTGCCAACTACTGTGAACTGCTGAGGCAGGTCAAGAAAGACATAAAGAACAAACGCAGGGGTCATCAGTCAAAAGGAGTCATCTTGCATCATGACAATGCAAGGCCTCACACAGCAGCCCAAATGGTGCAGACCATCAACGAGCTGGGCTGGGAACTGCTCCCTCATCCCCCTTATAGCCCAGACCTTGCCCCTTCAGACTTTCACCTGTTTGGTCCCTTGAAAGCGTTCATGAGAGGCACGAAGTTTGAAAGTGACGAAGTCAAAAGTGTTGTGAGCAACTGGCTGAGACATCAGTGCAAAGATTTTTACACTGAGGGAATATGGAAGCTTGTGCACAGATGGGAAAAGTGTGTGACAGTGCTGGGAGACTACGTTGAAAAATAAAAAAAAAGTAAGCTTCTATTCTATCTGTATTAAAAGTCCTTATACCGAAAAATTCACCTTATTTATTGAATGACGTATAACAGGGAGATTGTTTCAATATTTCCATCTACAAATGCTTTGGCTTCTTGCTTAAGTTAGCACTTTTCTCATAATACTGCGATAGAATTTGAACTAGTTCTTCTAACAGGCACTTCTTTCTGTCCCTACATGTTTCATATGAATATCTGGAAAAAAATGTGTGTGTTTCAGGATTCAAGCTCTTGAAAATATCTCTAAGGCAGTCAGCCATGTGGGATGGTAGAATTCATCTGTTTGAATATTCATCTTAGTACCAAACACCTGCATAGCTCTTTTAGCAAACCCCCAAATTATTGTTGTCATAATCTCTTTTTGAGATGTAGTGTATTGGACCATAACGGATTCCGTTTACCAAAAGAACATTACAGATAGAAATGTGTTGGAAAGTAGAATTATAAAGTAAAGCAAACCAATTCACTGTTCACAGAATTATGTCTCCTCTGTAAATCTAGTATTACTTTACTGGATAAAATAAAACATTGACGAGACCAGATGTCTAAAGCTCTCTAATTACATGTAGATCCTTTATTCTCACCGCACTTCCCAGTGAAATGAAATTAATTTTTTATCCCATCAGCATTTTGTATAAAAGAATATAATATTTCTTTTAGGATGACTAATTAAAACAGAAAAATATTCAATTGTAATGGGGTAAAAGGACATTTTATCATGCCTTGTGGACATGCAAAAGAGCTAGAAAATTTTGAGTGCAAATATGTTATTCAGAACATGTTAAAGATTAAAGTACAATATAAACTTGAGTCTTTTGTTTTGGAATTAATCGACAAACAACTAGGAAAAAAGTCATGGAACTTTGTCCTAATAGTATGACAACTGTAGTGAGAATACTGACAACATCCACAATGGAGGAATCATTTATGAAGATAATGGAACTTGTGTAGTTCCATCTAACTAAATTGACTTTGATTAGAGAAAAAACAGTATCTACATTTAAAGTTGACTTGAAACTCCTTACAGTATATTTGCATTAAAAAAAAAAATGCACTTGTGATTTCTGGTTTCTATGTTTAGAAAAAACAAAACAAAACTGGGTAATAGAAGAAGGTGAGCTTTCTTTTGTAATCATAGATTAAGAAATAATTTTGTAATGGACCTTATATTTGCCTCAAAGGAAATTGGAAGTTTGTTTTTTCTATTTCTTTCTATTCTTTCTGTCAGCAGTTTTGCTTTTATTCTTTTTCTTTTATCTCATTTCTGGGTTTTTTTTTTTTTATTAGTCTGTGTTAGTTTTATGCTCTCTGTAAAATGATCAGTATTTTTTTTAAGAATTTTATTGGAATTTTTGACTGGCTTCAAACCTATCCTGGGGCCTTCCTCAAAATATGAAAAATATTTCTGAGGATCTATATTAAAGAAAATACACTTTTTTTCCATTTAATAACCTGTATTTTATTTATCTATCACAGTTATATCACCACCCATCTTAAGGAACGTTACTGTGGAGGACATACAGAAATCCAATAAAACAATAAATATTAGGCACAGAACATTAGTTTACAAAAATATTAGGATTTTTTTATCAATACAATCTTCATTAAACAAGGTTTATTTTTAAAGTATAAAAATATAGTGCACTACAAAACTAAAAATCTAATTTGATTCTTGCATGTGGATCAAGAGGTGGCCAGAACCCAACTGCACTGCTGGAAATGATTGGATTATAGTTTGGTAATATAAAACAAATACATAAAAATAAAACTCCTTTCCTGGCAAGAACCATACCAACCATGACATATAGTTCTACACCCTCTGGTTGTAGACCCAAAATGTAAATAGTATGCTATGTTAAAAAAACTAAAAGAAGTATATAGAATCCAATCCTGGGATATTAGTTTTAGCGGTGTAACATTGGATAGATAAAAGATGAGAGTAAATTTGTTCTCTGTAACCTCTACATACTGTAGATGTGAGTGGAAATCAGATATGAGTATTTTTTGTAGGTTTGCTTCTCAGATTCATTGCTTAATAACTCTTTTAATGTTCTGAGGACCCAGAGCAACAATAATTCAGAGAAAAAGCTGTGAAGTTTGAAGCTTCTCCAATATACTCTTGCAGGTAAATTTATCAGCCAGAATTAACAGGGCCAAATCTAACGGAACAAAGATGAGCTTCTACCCAAAAGTTGATGGAAAGGAAACAAGCCTTCACCTCTACTGACACTAAAATCCACCTCCAGGCAGAGTGCCTATTAGGAATAGCCTCCTAAATGACCTCATTTTTCTCACTGATGGCATGCTTATACACTTTCTTCATGCTAAGCTTAGTTTAAAGGAAAGAAATGTTGCCCTAAGTTCATTAGTTCCAATTTGTCACATTCATGGTGTCAGTGACTAAATGGGACACAATTCCTTGGGGGGGGGGGGTTGTCATACTGACATGGAATAATGTCTCTAGTTTTACACTTGGTTCCTACTAAAGATATTGCTGAGAGAGGATACAGGACAAAACAATCCACCTCCACCTAGGGGTTTAATGAGATTTCCTGATCTCATTGGATATTGTTTCTGATCTATCTTCATAATGAATAGTTGGGAGTAAGTAATACTGCAGAACCTTCATTTGTTTTTGAGGATGTAGAACTTCCTGTTACATATTTATTTATTTATTAGAATTTGTCAAACCATAATAATACAATAACATACAAAACAATCAAACAGTGAGTAAAAATGGATACAAGAATAAGAAAAGTAAGAAAATACAACGACAGGGATGATAGGCACATTTGTGCACTTATGCACACCCCCTCTATTGTCCACTTAGGTATGGTGTAAGGTCCACGGAAGTCAATTTGTGACTGAAACTATGAGAATTTGTAGCAGATACAACTGAATCAGGTAGAGCATTCCAGACTTTGACAACTCTATTACAAAAGTCATATTTTTTTACAATCGAGTTTGGAATGATTTACTTTGAGTTTAAAGTGGTTGTTAGTGTGCATGTTGTTATGATTGAAACAGAAAAAGTCATTTTCAGGTAGAACATTACTGTGTATAATTTTATATGCAATACCTAGGTCTGACCACAAGCAGCATAGTTCTAAATTGTCCAAAACCAAGAATTTCGAGCCTAGTAGCATAGGGAATTCTATTGCGTACAGAAGAGTGCAAGACTTTTCTCATGAAGTACTTCTGGACCCACTCAATTATACTGATATCAGATATATGGTGGTGATTCCAAACAGTTGGACAATACTCTAATATTTGTCTGGCATAGGATTTATAATATCTAATTCACAATACAATGTTTCCAGAAAAAAACCTGCACAATATTAAATTAACAACTCTTAATGTTTTGGTTTTTTTTGGCAATGCTGTTACTTGAACTCTGGAGCAAAGATCGTCAGAGATAAGTGTTGTAGCTGAAAACCCGGTCCAAATCGGTTAAGAAATGCAGCAGACGTGAGGTCAGTTTGGATGACCGCAAAGGGTCCCATTTATTTCAAGCCGCGAGCAAAATTCATGATGAGCTTTTGCTCTGGTTGTAACCGGAGGAAAAGGAGTGAGCCGCGGTTTTTATATTTTGCCATGGTGTCACTTTCCGTGTTTCCCATTGGCTGGGCGACCCAGCCAATGGGAATCATCCATTCGGCAGCCAATCAGCTACTGGTTCAAGAGTCCGCTTGGTCGGACTGGAGTGAAAACTCCGGCTGTGCCTGCGCAGTACATAACAATAAGCATGCTTAGATCTTTGACATAGTGGGGATCATATGCTGCATGCAGGAATAGTACTCAAGTGTGCAGTAAACAAAGTTATTTCCATGAATTAGATTAATATAGTTTCTTAACTGAGGACATTTTTTTTTAAATTTATGTATTATGAATACATGGTCTTTGGATTTTCATCATTCAAAATAGTATGAGAATAGCAGATTATTTACAGTAAAGGAGGATAAAATAAAATTGTCCATGCAATTTGTAAAAAAGCACCAACAACAATATGGAGGTGAATGGAAACAGTTAACTCTACTCCTGCCTTTCTCTTTGGGAAGCAGTCTACCTACAAATCAACAAAACAAAATTGTACTCTCTAAAAAGTGTGGCAATATAGAGTAACTCATTTGGAAACTACTCCAATAACTGCTACCGAATTGGAAGGAATGTTCCCATTTTAATTTAACTCTGTATCTCTAATACTCTAGCATGAATTTTACCTGAAGCTGTTTATCCAGCCAGATTTTGAACATAGTCAGATAATTTTAAAGTATCCCTTTCTTATGCTGGCTGAGTAGTTATTTCTAAAAGTGCCTTTGGAAATATAAAGGCTTCAGGTAATGTTTCTTCTGGAACTACAAGCTTGTACTCTTAGAGCTCAGTTATCTTATCCTTATATTTAATATTCTGTTTAATTTAATCTTTTATTATTGAATACTGTAGGCTTGCCAGAAAATTTTGTTCCTCTGCCTTGTTTGTGAAATTTCAGTTTCCCTGAAGTATTTAAATTCACTTTTTATTGGAATCTGTGTCTATTAATCCAGGGGTTCCCAACTCCCAGGCAGCAGCCCACTAGTGGGCTGCAGCCTGTTTGGAACGGGGCCACACAAGAGCCAGGTGAGTTCCACTTGTGCATGTGGCAGGCATGCACATTCACCCACAAAGCTCCATTTGTGCAAGCAGTGTTCATGCCTGCCACTTGTGCAAATGGAGCTGTACATGCTTGCACATGCCTACTGCTCACACAGAAACATCACATCTTCTCCCTCTTCCACTGGGTTGCCAAGCAGTAAAAGATGAATACCACTTGGTTTATTTCATTCGGGATACATTCTAAGCAACCAAACTTACTTTCTGTAATATGTTGTCTTCAAAGTAAATATATGCCTATAAAGTTGCAAGATCACAATAACTTATCTTAGGACAGCTTCAGATTGAAGGTGGTTTTAGGAAAAATGGCTAGTAGCTTCTTTGCTCAGTTGGCATGCCTTGGTGAGTTAATCAGCAACAATAGAATAGAATAGAATGGAATGGAATGGAGTTCAGAATAGACTAGAATAAAATAGAATAGAAAATAGAATAGAATAGAATAGAATAGAATAGAATAACAAAGGGACCTCAGAGGTCTTCTAGTCCAACCCCATGCTCAGGCAGGAAACCCTATACCATTTCAGACAAATGAAATCTCTTCTTAAAAACTTCCAGTGTTGGAGCATTTACAACTTCTGGAAGCAAATTGTTCCACTAGTTAATTGTTCTTATTGTCAGGAAATTCCTCCTTAATTCCAGGTTGCTTCTCCCCTCGATTAGTTTCCATCTGTTGCTTCTTGTCCTGCCCTCTGGTGCTTTGGAGAATAATTTGACCCCTTCCTCTTCTTTGGGGCAGCCCCTGAAAAAAGTAAAGAGAACAAGGCAGAGATAGCTGCAGGGGCTGATAAAGGCAGTCGATAAAAAAAACAAAAGTAGCATACCAAACAGCACCCAGGGTTAACATATTTTAAAAGGACCGTAAGGAAATAATGCCTTCCCCGAGGCTAACATGCTTGCAAGACAAATATGTCACGGTTAAAACAGGCTGCTATCTCAAGATGCAATTAAAGTCTCTCGCCCTGCTTGCTTGAGAAAGAAATTGTCCAAAATTACAGGAAGGAGAGATTTAAATCAAATCAAATCAAATGCCCACTGACAGTCCATCACCGAACACAGAACACTTCTCAAAGCGAAAGCCAGGACTTAATTCCAGAAGAATTTTACTCTCAGCCAGAGAGGTAGACAGAAGAAGAATTAAGAAGCCAGTCCAGGTATCAAAGCCAAGCTTCCTTGTTGAGTTCACCAAGGGCAAGAACCAAAGTCAAGGTTCAGACAGCCGTAGAGATTGGTCTGAGATACACCAACATGATCCGCTGGTCCATCCGGTTCACGAGAAGCCCTTCAGACAGGATCCAGAAGACGGCTCCCAGCCACGAGTTGCTCCTGAGCAGAGATCTCTGTAAGGAAAGGATGTGTCATTTCCTCAACAGAACCTTGTTGATAAGCCTGCAAGGCCCACCGAGTTGATTTATTTAAATCTGAGTACGTTGCACTGATGATGTCACCTAGTTGGGTAATGAAACGTCTACAAGAAAGCCACCAAGCTTAGAGGGCGTCAGGGACCCCACATTCTCTTCTATCAGTAACACTTGAGTTAAATACCTTTGTTCCCAAGATGGTCTTTCTCTTATAACCAGGAACTTTGGACCTTTCTCACCTTCTGATATTCAATGTGCATCCAGTAGCAATCTGGGTGCAGGGAAGATCAAAGAAGATCCTGAAATCACAGTATTGGAAGGAGCTGCTGGAGACACCAACTCCTCCACCTCCTCCTCAAGGGCCCACACTGAAGTATCCCGGCCGGAGATGGTCCAACTTCTGCTTAAACCCAACCAAAGGAGTCACCACCACTACTTACCATCCCTCGGAGTCTACTACTGAGTTATCTGTCTATAACGGGATGAGTCAGAAAACACGAGGCCTGTTGAGAGCAGCAGACTGTAACTCCGCCGGGCTTCTAAACCCATTTCGTTCTTTCTTTTTTTTAAAAAAAATTCCCATCCCTTCTTCCTTCTGGTTGAAGGCCATCCATGGCCTCTCCACTTGAGTTGGAAACACACAGCTTCTGAAAGGGTGATGGTGCTGGGTAGCTCTACTCCGAACTACCTTGCTTGGATCGTTGTTTTTGCCGTGTATTTGCTCCCAAGACCATCTTTGGGGAATGTCCGGCTTGGTTAAAAACTGGATGGTCTGCTTAATCCATGGAGCAACTGGCAAGACGGCTGGCAGGTGAGTCAAACTGTCCCCTTGGTGTTCACTTGCTATCATGAGATAATAGCAGTCATTTATTCCCTCTCTTGCTGGATGAAACCTCCAGGCGTAGCCAAGATCAGCTGAACGGTGAGTCATTCGTTAAGAAGGTTTTACTCTTGAAGCTCTTGAAGGGGACGTGAATTCCAATTCACACTTGGAGAGTCCCCTCTGTCTGGATCTCTACTCAATTCTTGGTCGGGGCAGAGCCGCCCCCCGAACGGAAGTTTCCTTCTCTAGTGCCTTGACATCTCCAACAAGTCTCCAAAGTTGGATCTCCAGAAGGTCACACCAAAACAAAGATCTCCGGAAAAGGACAAGCCGGGGGATTGTTGACGGTCTTCTGCAGGGAAATAAGATTTTGTTGCAAAGGGGAACATCTGCCTTCTTTTGAACAGCTGTGGGCAGCTACTTCAGGGTGCAGAAGCGAGTCTCATCTGCAGTGTCCTGTTTTTTTTTTTGGTTTTTTTTTAATTCATTCTCTGCATCCGATCCAAGTTTGAAGCAAAGGAACGTTGCAGATTAAGGACCATGACAGTAAGAAGATAACGTCTCTTCGCTTGTTCCCCAGGAAGACAGACTGGGGTGGAAGACAGGGCATTTCTTAGCCTGGGCTTGGTGGCAAAATATGAGCACTCCGGAAAAGGTATGGTGAAATGTGTTGCTGTTATTGTCGTTAGTATGGTTTGCACAGAGGTGGCTTGCAGTGCCGGCTTCCTGGTTTCGATTGCCGGCGGCTTTATTGGGGTTCATTTCCAATCAGAGCAAGGTTGATGCTATGCTTACCTTTAAAGCGCTCCATGGCTTGGGACCCGGGTACTTACGGGACCGCCGGTTGCCACCATCAGCCTCCAGTTGACCAGTGCGTTCCCACAGGGTGGGCCTCCTTGGGGTTCCATTGCCAGGACGTTGTCGTCTGGCAGCCCCAAGGGTTCAAGCCTTCTCTGTGGCTGCACCCTCCCTGTGGAACGAGTTGCCCCCAGACATTCGGACCATTACGGACCTTCAGACCTTCCGACACGTGTTAAAAACCCATTTATTTCAGCAAGCCGGTCTGGCCTAACACTTAACGGGGTCTTAAATTTGTTCGATTTTTAATTAATTGTTTTAAAATTTTAATCTTTTTAATTGGTTATTTGGCCATTGATTTAATCTATTTTAATTGTGTTTTAAAAATTTTTATGTATTTATTCTTAGATGGCTGTGCACCGCCCCAAGTCCTTCGGGAGAGGGGTGGTATAGAAATCCAATAAACTTAAACTTAACTTAACTTAAACTTATGCAACGCTGGAGCCCTGCAACATTAACAGGGTTGGAAGAAGGGACCTTGGAGGTCTTCTAGTCCAACCCCATGCTCAAGCAGGGAACCCTGTGCCATTGCAAACAGTTGTCCAATGTCTTCTTAAACAACCACACACACACACCCCAATGATAGAGCACCCAGAACTTCTCAAGACAAGCCGCTCCACTGGTTAATTATTATAACTGTCAAGAAATTCCTCCTTAATTCTAGGTTGCTTCTCTCCTTGATTAGTTTCCATCCATTGCTTCTTGTCCTGCCTTTAGGGGCTTTGGAGAATAGGTCGACCCCCTCTTCTTTGGGGCAGTCCCTGAGCTCAATTCAATTTCAATTTCAAATGTATTGGTCACATACACAGTCATACATGGTACGATATGCAGTGAAATGCTTAC
>JAEANM010023944.1:0-11258 GCA_017656035.1 Myanophis thanlyinensis
AAATTAAATTAATGTGTCTTGCTGTTGTACAATGGATATAAAGCCTACACACTTGTTAAAAATGCCAGATTTTTGAGATGTAAAAAAAACCCACCAGGCTATGATAAATCACTGCAAAACTTTGGCAGCCCTTTGCAAAAAGCCTTTGATGGTAGAAACAGGATTTCGGAGGGAGGCATCTCCTCCCAAGCTTTGCTGGTGCCAACAAAGGTTTTTTTGCAAAGGGCGGCCGAAGCCTACAGGGATGCAATCTTCCTGCAGGCTTCAGCAAGGAAACGGAAAACGAAGGAAGGCCTGAAGGACTGAAACCTTTCCTCTGTTTGCAAACATTGAGGCTTCAATTCGCAGAGAATAGAGGCCTAAAGTATGAGCTCAGGTGAAATCAGTAACACACGATCTCGGTACATTAGGCCTCTATTCTCCACAAATGGACTGAGAGCCTGAAGCAACAAAGTTGGCAAAGAAACTGACAGATCTTTTCAAGGTCGGATCTGCCCTCAAAAGCTCCATTTCAGCCTGCAAAGGATTGGGGGAGGCCCACAGAGGCCTGAACAGAGTATCAGAGGGGCGGATTCACCCCTCAGAACCTCCGTTTCAGCTGGCAATCTGCTGGGCGAGGTCTGTGGAGGCCTGAATAGAACTGCAGAGGGGTGCACGTGGCTGAGAGGCTGTAGGAGACTGCTTGCTAGATCTTCCCAAAGTAAGTGACCTGGCGTGGCAGGTTGAGTGGGGAAGCGATTATGGGGAGCTTCAGGCTCGAATGGAGCTTCTGAGGGGCAGATCTGCCCCTCAGAAGCTCCATTTCAGCCTGCAACCTGCCAGACAAGGCCTCTGGAGGCCCAAACGGAATGTTGGAGGGGCGGATCTGCCCTTTGGAAGCTTCATTTTGGTTGGCAGTGTTCAGAACGAATGTTGGAGAGCCTCTGCAGTTGTTTGTAATGGTGAACAACTGCCGTGGTGCTGTAAGATTCGTAGTTTCGGGACTTATTCACAAACACTAGGGGTGCTTATCATGTAACTGAATGTTCGGTAAGGGATTACCTGTAGTGTCTTTTCTTTCAATTTGAAGCTATGGCTTTAAATTTCTTCCATGTTATATTTTTATTCTATTTCTTTTGAGACAGATTGATCTTATACAAATCAAACAGCTGTTCACACAGATGTACCAGAAGACTTTGGCCACCATGATTTCAAGTGACACAAGTGGAGATTATAGACGGTTGCTCTTGGCTATTGTGGGTCAGTAGGAAGCACTCTCAGAGAGTAAAACAAGAGCTGCAAACAGCCAACTATCACTACCAACTATCTAGAGCATATAAAAATATAAATTATCCTTGACAATTAAGTACGCATTGGTTGATCAGGATCTTCTATTTTTCACATATAATTGCCTTAATTTAGCACATCATGTACTTTACAATAAACCTGCTGTCTGAAATATCTTTGTTCTGTTATTGTCACAAAGACTGTTACTTGTTTTGTACTCCTGTGTGCAATGCATAATGTTGTTTACTCTGAGAAAAGACATGATGATTGGTATATAGAGCTACGCTCAATGTAAGCATGTCCAATTTTTGAAATTGTCCAGAAATTTTGAAATTTTGAAATATATTATGTCTTATAAAAGCCAGAGTCTATTTCCCATGAAAAGTAGTGTTTTTATAATTAATACCAAAATGCTATTGTAAGTTTCAATATTACAATTTTATTTAGACCCTTAGTCAATTTATAGCTTTAAATATTGTTTAATATAGATTAAATATTTAAATATTTTTGCTGTTTATTTCTGATTCTTTAAATTCTAAGCTTATGATTAAAATTTTCTTTCATTGGATTGAAGGCAGATAGATCTGACATTTTCCAGCTTGTCTTTCTAAAAGTCTCTAATAGCTTAGAAATAGTAATTAGAAAGTAATATTTGCTAACTTAGTATGTGTCAAGATTGAACCACTTTGCTTCTTTCAAACCTTAATGCTTTTTCAACGTGCCAATGAACTGGGGGAATGGAAGGTGGAAATGAAATGTGGATAATGTGTGCAAAGATTGTAGAGTATGGAAGCCATCAAGGTCACCGCTGCAGGTGCTTGAGAAAGAGAGGGACTGTTTCCATAACAAAATACAGTGGAACCTCTGCTCACAAATGCTTCTGACCACAACCAAATTGGGTGCCGACCAAAATTTTCGCAAACTGTTTGCATTTGATCATGAATAAATACTCGGGTGGCGATCAACATGGTGTGGCTGATTTCCCCTTCCATACCAATTTTCCCTTCCCCACCGAGTTTTTTTTTGTACACGCTTGCGTAGTCTTGCTTCCAGTCATAACCAAATTGGATGCCAACCAAAGTTCTGGAACGAATTATGGACGTGACTGAAAGTTCCACTGTTACATGTCATAATTGGACAATGTAATCACCCAGGGGTGGGAAGAAGGGGAAATTATTGTTTAACTGGACAGACATTTGCACAGGAAAATTGGAATCAGTTTTGTTTCTTCAGTACCAATATGGTGTATAAATAAAGTTTTACTTTTGGGAATTCAAATCTCCTGAGAGTGTTTCCTTGTTTTGGGTTCACTACTTGAACAGTTGATATTAAACTCTTTAACTCAATGCAGACTACTTGGATGATTCCGAGAGAGCTATAACCTAACAATGTCTGAAATGGAATGGAAAGTGGAAGCCACAGTGAAACCTGGATCACTCCCTCCTCGAGAGGCACCGGCAATTGCCCAAGTGGATGCTAGAGTGCAGACGGTGGTAATCCAATCCAAAGTGAGAGCAGAAAAGATGGACCAATGGATGGTCGTGGCCAGATCCATTTGCCTTGACCCAAAGGAGCGATGGCCAAGAGGAATGGGGAAGGCAGATGAGTTGGAGTTCCATTTGGTCCTGCCAGGAGTTGCTGTGGCTTGAGGGAGCAAATGGAAGGTTTGAAGGGCTGCAGACTGGGAAGAGCTACAGGAGTGGAAATTCTTGACAGCTTGTTGTAGCTTATCTGTGAAGCAACTGCATAAGAGAATTGTCAGAATCTGTGGGGAGCAATGTCAGTGACATATCAGTCCCAGGAAGTTCAAGGTTAATTTATCACACATATATGGCATGCAGTGAAATGCTTATGTGACTGCAAAATCGAAGAAAGCAAGAGGAATAGTCTATAGGAAGGACAGGGATAAGGATAGGAGCAGTTAGAGGGAAGTTAACACAAGTAGAGAGAGAAGGAGAAGGAACAGACGAAATACAATGTCTGCTTTTATGACCAGTGTCCATCTGGCGCCGCCGTCCCAGATCTCCATAGCCCTCTCAATCCTTGCTGTTTTTTGAGGCTACTGCCTGTGCCTCTGCATCGCTGTGGATCTCCTCCTTGGCCACTCCTGGCGCTACTGCCTCCGGTGAACCTTCTCACTCCTGCTGCCACCTCTGGACACCTCGGCAGTCTCTCACAGCCTCTGCCTCAGCGGTCTTTTGAAGCCTCTGCCTCAGTGTCTTGGCAGCTTCTCAAGGCCTCCTCCTCAAGGCCTCAAGGAACAGGGCTTGGGATGGGCCAAGCATCAGCCGCATCTCCGTCTCCACTTCAGTGGGTGAGGCAGGGGAATGTCGCCCAAGGAGTTAGTTCTTTCCCAGTAGGAGCTGCCCTCCCCACACATCTGAGGGGCAAACCCAGAGAGTCCCTGCAGTGGCAGGAGCCCAGGCTCAAGCCATCCCACAGGCAGTAGGGCTATGTGCTGGTTTGAAATAACTGGCAGCCCCCACCTCTAAAAGCTATGTTTGATGGGTGGCTGGAGAAGCTAGCCTGCTTCCTGAATCAGGTGTGGAACTATTTAGAGAGGTACAGAGCAATGTACCCAGACAAAGTTGCTTGCATGAATGGCATCATTTTGAATCTAGAAGATGAGTGGCAGAGTATCTCCACAATGAAGGGGTGCTGGAGTTCAGGAATGTGGATCCCTCCTGGAAGAGCTCTGAGCCAGGTTTGGAGACTCTGTACAAGCCTGCTGAGCAGAAGCTGGGTTCTGCACCATAAGATAGAGGAGTTGTCCAGTAACCAAATACATTCCAGAGTTCTGCAGCCTGGCTGGGAAGCTGAGAAGGTGATCAGAATGCTTGCTGGTCTACCACTTCTGAGATGGACTAAGCAAGGAGCTGTACCAAAATTTCCTGCCTAGAGAGATTCCAGACAACTTCAGAGCATGGTGCCACCTGGCAATGACAGTGGAGTCAGACCTGTTGGAGTACTGCAACACGCAGTGCAAGGGGGTCACCCCTGAAAAGGCCAAAGCCTGCCAACATGCAAGGGACCAATAGCTCCTCGTGCTACCCCAAAGGAGAGCCTACAGCGCCTGAGAGCCCACAGCTTACTTCCAATGTGGGAAAGGCCATCGAGCAATCAACTACCCAGCCCCACAACCCATGTCAGCACTGAGGGTTCCAGTCCAGCCGAAGGCCAAGAAGGCACCAAGGAAGGGAAAGGAGAAGAAGGCAGTACAATCAGGTTGTGGAGGTCTTTTCCTCTAGTGAAGCGAAGGAAATTCCAACCTCCAACCACTATGAGAGTCAGTAAAGGGGAAGATGTTCCGAGGGTAAGTGGAACCATCGCCCTTTTGACTGCCCAGGTGGAAATGTGAGTGCCCCACTCAAGGTCTTCATGACTCTGATAGACTCAGATTGCACCTGTTGCTTGGTTAGCCTGCAAACTGTGGAAAAGATGTGACTGGGACTTAAAAAGGCAACCTATAAAGCTTTACTGGGGGCTGCCAGCTACATACCTAGCCAAGTCAGTAACCATTAGATCAGGTTGCCAGAAGGAAACTATACAGTTCATACTAGCCCCGAAAATGGCAGACTATGATATTGGGGTTAGCATGGCTGAAGAAGTGGAACCCAGTGGTTGACTGGAAGGACAATTGGAGCTGGAGGAGTAGAGCAGGCAGATTACAATACATAGGAGTGATGTACAAAGGTAGCAGAGATACACTGGTGGGGAGGGGAAAGATAAAGCCTGTCAATTCATTAACTGAGGCCCATTGATCCCAAAGGAATCAATGAAGTACTGCATGAACACCCATATAAGAGGATGCTGGTGTACCTGAACGAAATCCTCATTAATCGTAAAACAATGGAAGACCACGTGAAGTTAGTGTGGGAGGTGCTAAGAAAAGTATTGAAAGCTAAGCTAAGCTCTATGCTAAACTATCCAAGTGCAACTTCCACAAAACCAGTTTAGACTACTTGGGGTACTACAGTGGACAGTGTAGGGGGTGGATCCCAGAAAGGTGAAGGCCATTCTAGAGTGGGAAACCCCCCAGACCAAAAAGCAACTACAGTTTCTTGGGCTTTGTCAACTTCCACCACAAATTCATCCCCTTGTTCACACAGATAGCCCTGTCTATCACAGAACTATTAGAAATGGGTGGAGAGGGAGTGAATCCTAAACTGAGCCAGCCACTTACTTGGATGCCAAGTGGCTTTCGAAAAGCTTAAGTGGCTTTTTGCAGCAGAGCCAACTCTTAAACACCAAAACCTGGAAGAACCATTTGTAATACAAGCCAATGCTATCGATGTGGCAATAGGGGCCATTCTGCTCAAAAAAAAAAAAAGTTAAGGAGATGCTGCAACCCTGCATCTACACTTTCTTGGAACCTGGCCAACATAGAAAGAGGTTGGGCGGTGTGGGAAAAAGAAGTGTATGCCGTTCAGTGGGTGCTGCTGACTTAGAGGCAATTCCTAGAAGGCAATAAGAGTCCGTTTGAAGTGTGGACTGACTATAAGAAGCCTGAAGGACCCCAAGACAAAGAAGGCAGTACAAGCAGGTTGTGGAGTGTGATAGGCTCAGTACTTTAATTGGTTCAATATTTACCAGGGGAAAAGAATTTCCTCACTGATGCAGTCTCTCAGATGCCCAAATACAAAAGCATTCAAGAGGAAATTGTTTAACTCCATCATTCCCTCCCAGCAACTGGCAGTGCAAGTCTCAGTGAGGCAAAGGTGGCTAGCCGCTCAGCTGGCTGACAGCATGGTGATCCAAGGGCTAAAAGAAGCTCTGAAGGAAGATGAATGGCTCAAAGACCACAAAGCCAATCTGATAATGAGGAAAGACCTGGCATGTAAGGGAGACAAACCGTAGGTTCTAGGCAGCCAGAGGATCCAAATTCTACAAAGGAATCATGATGTAAAGCCGGCTGGACACGTTAGGTTTGTAAAAACCTTTCACTTGGCCAAAAGACAGTTCTGGTGGCCTAAGATGAAGAAAGACATAGAAAACTACATAACCATAACCACAGTTTATGAAGCAATTGTCAGGGGAAACTCCTGGGTTGCTAACAGCCAGTGGCTAACCCTAGCAGACCATGGGAGGAAATCTCCATGGATTTCATAGTGGAATTACCAGAGAGTAATGGGAGCACTGTAATTTGGACTATAGTTGACTTGTTTTCAAAGCAAGCACATTTCATTGCATGCCCCAAGCTTTCCTCAGCCCAGAGTTTGGCCAAAATGTGCAGCATGTCCACTGGAATCCTAAGGTGCATCATTTCAGACTGAGGAAGCAATTTACAGCAAAATTCTGGCCAGAGTTCCTAAAGCAAATAGGGTTAGCTCAGGGATTTAGTTTGATGTTCCATCTGAGCACCAATGTGGTGGCAGAACAAACTAATGCAATAGTGGAGCAATACCTATGTTGCTATGTAAACTATCAGCAAATCAACTGGGTGGAGCTCCTATCTTTCGCAGAAGTAGCTTATAACTCTGCATAGTAGCAGATAGTACTTCAAAAGGATTCACTCCTTTTGAAGTAACAATAGGGAACTTCCTCAATAACGATTACTGAATGAATGGATACTCTAAAAGCTGCTTGCACAGGGCTTTGCACTAAAGAGACAGGCAGATCAGAAAAGAGCCTGGACATCGTGCAGCTGAATCCAGCAGTCGACAGCCACCTGGCAGCTCCCCCGGATGATTGGACACCATGAAAGGGCCCAGCCAAAAGACCCTGGAGAAGTCCCGTGGAGCTTATCAGTTCATCAAGACCTCTTCCCTGGGGATAGATGAGGATCCCAAGCTGCAGATACTACTCCAGATAGCGACAAAAGTGACAAAGAGGCAGCCCATGACCCAAAGGTATGTTTGCCTGTGAGGCCTTTCTGGCTGCCAGTAGTGCTGATGGCAATAAGGTGTCTGGCATGTAAGGCACTTATAGATACAGGATGTACCTGTTGCCTGCTAAATGCAACGACAGCTCGGTTGAAGGTGAAGGATTTGCCACAGCCCATTTGTTTTAAACAAATGGATGGGTCTTTACTGGATGGCAGGCCAGCCACACAGGTTACTAGAAAATTAACCCTAGAGTTCAGGCAGCATAAAGAAGAAAATCAGGTTTATTGTGATCCCGACCATGACAGAGGAGCTAGTGCTAGGCTTGTCATGGCTTGATAAATGGGGCCCTACCCTCTGGTAGTGAGGAGGTTGCTGATACTTGAGGATTGGCAATGGGCCAGACCCTCTGCCACATGAGGAGCTGGTGCAGGCTCCTGGTAGTGGACAAACCACCTGCATTTCCAGTGGAGTATAATGATCTAGCAGAGGTTTTTAGTGAGGCAGAGTGTGACCTACTGCCACCCCATAAACCCACCAACTGTGCTGGGAGATAATTCTGGGGGCCCAACTCCCCAAACCAAAAATGTATTCAATGACTCCACAGGAGTTAAAGGAAATGAGGAATTATATTGATAATTATAATGCCTTTCAGACTCCAGGGTGCCCTTGCTGTGTTCATGCAATTAATGAGGTTCTGCATGAACACCTATACTGAGGGGTTCTGGTATATCTTGATGATATACTTATTTACACTCGAACCATGGATGAACACATGCACCTCGTCCATGAAGTCCAAGCAAGCTACTTGCGGCACAGTTGTACGTAAAACTTTTGAAATGTTTTTCACCGAACTCAACTGGATTACCTTGGGTTTCGAATATCAGCAGCAGATGTGGAGATGGATCCAGCCCGAGGGACAGGCAGTACTCGACAGGCAGGCGCCAAAGACAAAAATGTTTCCTAGGTTTTGCCAATTTCTACCGCCAATTCATTCCTTCCCTCTCACCCACTTACTGAAAACAAAACATCTAGTTGGCCGGCTTCGGCCAAACCAACCCCTGCCATGGACAATGGCCTGTCAACAGACATTTGAACATCTTAAGACACAGTTCACCAAAGAGCCAGTATTAAAACATCCACACTCCACAAAACCCTTTGTAATGCAGGTGGATGCCAGTGAGGTGGTAGTAGGGGTAGTGCTATTGCGACTGAGTAAGAGGGGGTCCTTACAACCATGTGCTTACACCTCCAAGAAATTGTCAGAAACTGAGAGGAGGTGTGCTATTTGGGAGCAGGCGTTTGCTATACAGTGGGCATTACTCACGTGGAGACATCTGTTGGAAGGGGTGGAGGAAGTGTCCTTTGAGGTCTGGACAGACCATAAAAATCTGGAAGCACTGCAGACTCCATGCAAATTATCCCCAAAACAGGTTTGATGGGCCATGTATTTCCAGTGTTTCAGGTTCACATTGCAATATATACCGGGGGTAAGAACTTTCTCGCAGACACGCTATCCCGGAAACCCCAGTTCAAGGGCAGGAAAGAAGCAGTAGTACAAGCTTTCATATCTCCTTCAGCTCATGCAGCTCAGGAGATGTCTGAGACAGCAGAAACAGGCCAGGACAAGGAACAGAGAGATCTAACTGTTGCCATATGAAACTCTTTGCTTTCTGACCAGTGATTTCAAATTAATCGACTCTTGTTGACACAATGGGAGGGGATTGCTTGGAAGGGCTACAAGTAACTGGTGCTTTGCATCTTGCAATGTTACACCAGTGCCATGATGATAAAGCATTTCAGATATTTAAAAACTTTGCATTTGACCAACAGGCAATTTTGGAGGCCTAGCATTAAGAGGGACATAGCAGAATATGTCCAAATGTGTGTAGTATGTGCAACTATGAAGAAGCGGCTGGTGAAACCACCGGAACTCCTGCAGGGGGTGGCCAATCCCGAGTTTTCATGGGTGGACTTGGCCATGGATTTTATTATGGATTTACCCGACAGTCGAGGCAATACAGTCATATGGACAGTAAACAGGCCCATTTCATCACTTGTCCCAGCCTACCATCCACTCGGCACTTAGCAAAATTGTTTGCAGCACATATAACGCCTACACGGGATACCTCACAGAGTTATCTCCGCTAAAGGGGTGCAGTTCACTGCTCAATTTTGGCAGCAATTCCTCTCAATAATAGGCTCCGCCCAAAGCATTAATTCTGCTTTTCATCCGGCCACCAATGGCGCAGCGGAATGAATGAATGGAGTAGTAACACAATATCTCTGCTATTATGTTGGCTTCCAACGGTCCAACTGGCCCGACCTGCTCCCTTTTGCAGAGGTTGCTTACAACAATTTAGTACATAGCAGTACCGGGTTTATTCCTTTTCATGTAGTAAATGGCAGAGATTTTGTACCAATCCCCGAATGCCCTAAGATACCGATTACAGACCAGAACCTGCAGGAATGGCTGGGAGACATGAAACAGGTCTCCTGCTATACATGAGGCACTCAAATGGACAGCAGTGAGTACCAAACTCCAAGCTGACAAAAATGACAGGTACAACCTCATTCCATGAAATACCTGAAACTTAAGGTACTGCAAAAAGCAAGCTCTAAATACATCGGCCCCTTCCCCATCATCAAAGTCAGCAATCCCATCAAAGTAAAGTTCCAACTCCCCACTCTACTCGGTAAAACACACCCCATATTCCACTGCAGTTTATTACAGCTGGTGAAAATTAGTGTGTTCCGTGAGCCGTCACAAGAATGGCCAGGATCCGTACAGGTGGGCAATGAATGGCATTGAGGTGGGGAAAATACTGGACTCCCATATACGTACATAGAGGCAAGCTACAATACCTCAGGGAATATATGGTATATATAATACCATAGAGACAATTTACAATACTCTGGAAGGGATACCCTTTGGCAGACACATCATGGGTGGCCCATGCAAAATTTCATCGGAAGCATACAACCAAATCTGGAGGTACAGCTCACAACTCCTAGGCTCCTACTCATGCTCTTTTTCAGGTAGCCTCCCCATGGTAGGAGGGCTGCATGTCAGCCTTGGGTCTGCTGCTCTAAGGCTGCTTTGGGATGGGTGGGGGTTGCCAGCCACGCCCATCTCTTCCCACATCACTGCCCTACCTCCTGCTCAGCTGTTGGCCGCAACCAGGTAACTGCCATGATCAGAAGCCATCCAGGGCTCCGAGCACTCCAAACGGCCATGGGTGAGTTAATCATCTGGCAAGCGGAAGCCTGGAGGAGCTTCAGGTGGGAGGGACGGCCATGCAGCGCAGAGACTGGCTGAGGCAACTATGATGGCTCCGACGAGCTTCACCTGGAAAAACGTTAACTGGCTAGCAGGATTGAGGCTTGGCTGGAAGCCCAGCCAATTCATCTAATTGCTTAAATCCACTTAAGCACTTGGGCGGGGTGGAGGCGCATGCAATAGGCATTTAAAAGGTGGTGCGAACATTAGGTGGCAGCACTAACTAAACTGGTTGTCACTTGGTGAAAACCAGTCTGTACCAGATCTCACAGCAGAGGAATTAAGAGAAACACGATTTGTCATCTCTTGTGTGGCTTGATTCTGCGAGCGTTTGAAATGCTGACACTGGGGCAAGGGAAGAAGGAAATGGAATGTGGAGAATATTTGCAGAGATCATGAGAGCATGGAAGCCATCAAGGTCACCGCTGCAGGTGCTTGAGAAAGAGACGGACTGTTTACCTAACAAAAAGTCTCATAATTGGACAATGCGATCACCTGGGATGGAGAGAAGGGGAAATTATTGCATGAGAAAACCAGAGTTGTTTTTGTTTTTTTCAGTACCAATATGATGTATCCAATATTTTTACTTTGGGAATTCAAATCTCCTTAGAATATGTCCTTGTTTTGGGTTCACTAGTTGGACAGTTGACAGTATCCTTTAAAAGTATAATTGAAATTCCGCTGTAAGATAATGTCCTCTCTCTTGATAGAAGAGCAAGAAGCAGGAAGAAATTGATCGGATTATTTGGTGAGGTTTAAAAATGGCATCATCTTTGGAAGTTTCTTTAAAAAAAGGATGGAGATCTACTAGGAGAAAAAGGATCTTTTGGCCTTTTATGCCAACTTTTAGAAATTGAGATTTTAAACTATATAAAACAGGTAAAACAACA
>JAEANM010023945.1:0-11258 GCA_017656035.1 Myanophis thanlyinensis
CCCCGGAGGTCTGCAATAATACGAATCTCCGGGGGAAGTTCATTCCATAGGGTGGGTGCTGCCACAGAGAAGGCCCGGACCCTCAGGGTTGTCAGACGACATTGTCCAGAAGATGGCACCCCGAGGAGGCCAACCCTGTGGGAACGCACCGGTCGGCTAGAGGCTTTGTCATTAATCTGATTTTAACTAATATTGGTCTGAAAATGTTGGCATCCTGACATGCATTGTGTTAACAGAGAACGGAGCCACAGACAAGACAACCCAAATTATCTTAATGTTTTTATATCTACCTAATGAAGACTGGCTTGCACATTAAATTGCTAGTGAAAAAAAAAGTGCTAAGAATTTGCAAGATTGTAGATACTAATCACATTCCACAGAGTGTCTGAAATAATTGCTATTTTTAGTGATCCATTCCAGATTGTTCATTGGTTGGAATCTAAAATTACATAGAAAGAAGTCCATTCGTGCAGACTTTTTCCATTTTCCTTTCCTCACTGAATATCCTTTTATGCCTTCAAAACCTGGCAGGGGTGGGAGGGGAGAAAATCATATTTTAGTAAAGACTCTGAATTATAGATTTGTACTGTATTTTATTTGCTTTCAATTTATTATACAAGATTGAAAAAATCTGCGTTCTGTCACTTTTGAAGAAAATGAGAAGATGGATCTGAGTAGAAAATGGATGGAATTTCATATGTTAGCAGTTCCAAATATCAACCTATACTCAGAGAGTGAGATCTATTAGTTTTTCAATCAATACCATTTGTATTACTTATTTCATTAAAATCAAATTTAGCACATTCAAGAATTTTATTATTTTACCTTACCATAAAACAAGGAGAAAACCATCAAATTATGGCAAGTGAATATCGATCAAAAGGGGAAATCCGGTTATTCGTGTAGACATATTTGGCAGTAATTCTTAGTTATTCATGTAAACCTGCACCTGGAAAGAACCTGACATACGCAAGGCATTTCAGAGCATTGCACAATCTGCATTTGCCATCAATGACAAAGACAATGGGAGCCAAGCAATTTGCAATCACTTTCAATCCTGGCTGTAGGATTTTTGATCACTTAGGACTTTGATGTTCTTCATGGGTACTCGAATCTAGAAAAAAAAAGAATGTGTGATAAATGGGTTTCCTTAGGATTTTGTAAAAAATATTGTCTGCAAGGGACATGTTGGGGAAATGGAGCTATGTACTTCAGAGAGTCTCAGCAAATGCCTGATTTTGTGTCACTTTGAGTCAACACTCCAGTCCTTATCATTCTGGTTTACCATGATTTATATAGTAAATATTAATAATAATAAAAAAGCCACCGCAACTCAAGTCAGTCAAAGACAAGACTAGGGGGTCTCCAAATTTGGCAACCTTAAGATCTGTTGACTTCAGCTCTCAAAATTCCCCATGCTTACTGATTTTGATGGAATATCCTTACCTACAAATATTTTCAACATTCCTTTTAAGGAGAAAGAATTGGTGTGTGTGTGTACACATATCAAATAATTAATGGTTAACATGGTCTCCTCCACCCATCCAGCTGGGAGTAAATCTTATTCCAAATGTTTTGCTCTCTTGCCTTTCAATTAAAGCTTAAGGACATGGACGAAAGCATTATCAGGAGGACCATAGCAGTTGAGAGGCAATATTGCTAAGTAATCATACCTGATTAGCTATGAGACTTTAGTGACAGTGTCACTGAACTAACTGAACTGCAATAATCAAGTAAGGTATTGGGCTACTATCAGGAAGATTATCCATTCTACTCCTACTCCATTCTCAGCTACAATCAAGTTCCTTTAGCTCAGACTACTTCAAAGGATTGTTGTGGGAATAAATATAATAAGTTGTATGTATACTGCATTGCTTTTCCCTACAAAAGTTAAAATTAAAATCTATTAACACTGCTGATTTTAGCTTATGTATTGCATAAGTAAAAAAGTGAATTGTGGCTTATTCAAAAAACCAGGATTAAATAACTAATTGGTGTGTGAACCCATCATGTCAGTAATCATCAAGTAACTATGCCATATAGTTTGAAATGGAGTTACAACAGAAAGCTCATGTTCTTAAATTGTCTCCAAACTGCAGACTTTAGAAAGCAAGACCCCCCCCCAAAAAAAAACCAAGCAGGATATGGAAAATTTATATAGCACACAGAATCAGAAACTTTCTGTCTGCCATCTAAACTCATCTAAAGCAACATTAATATTGGATAAACTTCAAATGGGCCTAATTATCTAAAATCAGTGTTCTGATAAAAGTAACCATCAGGATAGCATCAATAGCAATATCTGGTTCAAGGAAACTGAGCACTTCTTTTTCACTAATGGTCAAAGTCTGAACAGTTTTTAGTACAATTTAACCATTGCTATCATTCATCCTGTAGCTATTTAACTCCAGTAATTAATAGCAGCAAATCAGAAGTGGTGCTGACATTAACATGATGCTCCCATTACCACCAATTCTAAGACAACTGAGCACTTTCTATCTACTAATTGTTCAAGCATTTTTCAGTATCTGTTCAAAACTGAATTCTCCATCCAGACTCCAATGGCAAAGCAATAGACAATGGCTCAGTATCCAAGAAAATTCCCTCAATGGAATTTGTTTAACAAACAAATGTTCATTATCACTTACATGATAGTTAAATTTATTTTTCCATCAATAGATCCACTTTATGTATGAAAAAAGGGCTGCATGCCTCTAACTCCTGAACATCTAAGGAGCCATTTTCACCCAAAGGGATTGACCTCACTCTAGCACAGGGGTGTCACTCAAGGCCCAGGGGCCAGATCTGACCTGCAGGGTGCTTACATTTGGCCCGCGGGACTGCCCTGGAAACAATGAAAGACTGGCCCGCAGTGCCTCTGCCCCCCAAAAAAACAGGCTCCCAAGCTCTGTTTTCGACTGCGACGGCCTCCTGCAACCCTCTGCCAGCGAAAATAGTCTTCCCGCATGCAGCTCTCCTGAGCTCTATCTTCACTGGAAGAGGGTTGCAGGAGGCCATCACAGCCAAAAACAGAACTTGGGAGTCCATTTTCTCTGGCAGAGCTCTCGGCCTACAGGCACTCCTGACACCAAGTGATGTCGAGCTGGCCATGCCCACCCTGACCACACCCACTCTCCCCGCCCAGGTCAAACACAACCCTAATGTGGCCCTCAATGAAATTGAGTTTGACACCCATGCTCTAGCAGAACAGGTCTAATGTGAATCCCATCAGCCAATGAATTTCAGCTGGTGGCATCTAGAATAATCTTTTCTACCTCAGTTGCTGTCCTTTGGAATTTTTTGTCACCAGAAGGAGATCCATCCCTTCTCTTCTGATCTTTAAGGAAAAGCCTTAAAAACTGGCTATACCAGCTGCATGGGTCCCTGAAAGAAAAGCTGTAGACTGGAGGTGGTTGGTGCAGTAACAGTGAAGGCACCACTGCTGACCCACTCCAGTTTTTTTTAAGACTGCTCCAAATCCTTTATATTTATAATTGTTCTTATATCTATACATAATATCTATACAGCTGCTCAGAGCTGTCTTGAACTGTGAGATTTGTAGCATATAAATTTAATAAATCATTAAAAAAAAAAACTTGGCATAGAAATTTCAAATGACGAAGTCTCCACTTTACCATTATCCTAATTAGACAAATGAGAAGGTCTAGATCTATTCGATGTAAATAGGTTGAGAATAGGTTCTCAAAAGTGCATTGTTTAAGCCTAATGGTAGAGCACAGAACAAATGCATCAATCCTAAACTATAATTCAGATGTTACGATGGCAAAATTATGACTCTAGATTTACAGTCTTGGACTGATAATACATATTTCCTCTCTACATCTGAATCAGTTGTTTATCAACAAAATGATAATATTACAGCGTGGAGACAAGGTTTAATGTATTAAAAGTGTTATCTGATGTATGTATTTATTTGATTTATATGACTGCTCATCTTAAAGACACAGTGCTGGACAGTTTACAACAGTTATATACCACCAAAATTTATAACAATACTGTTTTTTAAAAAATATAAAAGCAACACCAAAAACCTAGTCCCAAATCAATCTCCTTCAATTCAGCCAATACTGCTACCTTCAGACTTCCCAGCAGCTGTGGAAATAACTAGGTCTTATGGAAGTTTAAGAGGAGGTGGACCTACTGATCTAGTTCAAAACTCTCAGGGAGAGGCAATCCCACAAACAACCGAGCTGCTAGTCCTCTTCTCTTTTCTTTAAATTTTCCCAACTTTATAACTTTTTTTAGAGAACTTGGTCTTGACATAATATGTCCGAAGTAGGATAATTTGAACCTGATCATCTGTGCCTCAAGTGAGAACTTTGAGATGATTTGTTTAGTAGCCAATTAGTTTGTTTTCTTGGCTGCCCATAGTATTTTCAGAAGTCTTCTCCAACCCCAACATTTTCCCTATCCTGCTTTCTTAAAGTGCAACTTTTGCTTCTGTAGAGTGTCATATGGAATGCCATGGTTTGCATGATTCTGTATAGATACAGATCACAGCATTGGAATATCTTTTCCAAAGCCCTGATGATTGCTCTACCAAGTGTTAGTCTGTGGCATATTGGTTGACTGCTTGATAATTGATCCTAAAAAAACCACCATTTCAGTATCTTCATTGTCAGTTCTTTAGTCTGATTATTTTACCTGTTGCTATTAGTTTGGTCTTCTTTGTATTTAATTTTAGTGCATTTTTTCACTGTGCTTGACTTTTAATACTTGAACTTCCAGATCCATTGCATTTTTGGTGATCAGGGCAGTATCATCAGCATAGCAAGGTGTTGGTGTTTCTTCCTCCAATTTTAAAAGAACAGTCATCTTCCAGTCCAGCTTCCTTTGATATACATTCCACATATAGGTGGAATAAATAAAGGGAAATTATGCAGTCTTGTTGTACTCCCTCACCAACCTGGAGTCAGTTTGTTTCACCATGTTCTGTCATACTGTAGCTTCCTGATTTATATATACTGTAAGTTTCTCATGACCACAACGTGTTCTAAGATTCCCAATTTTATGAGTACTTTCCACAGTTTGATATGATTAACAAAATCAAAGACTTCTCTACAATCAATGAAGGACACACCAACTTCTTGGTATGCTTTGACTTTCCCAATTATCCAGTGTGCCTCAGCAATAAGTCCCATGTTCCTCAGCCTTTCCTAAAGCCACTGTGAACATCTGTCATCTCTTTTTTCTTATAAGGCTCTAATCTGTGTGGATTGATCCTTTGCTAGCATTGAAATTAAGGGTATTGTACAATCGTTTGCACACATGGTTAAATCTCATTGTTTTGGTATTGGAATGTATATTGACCTCTTCTAATCAATTGGCCATTGTATCATTCTCCAGATTTGCTGGTATAACTTGGTTAGAACTTTGATCATTCTTCTTCTGTTGCTTACCATATTTGGGTAGTTATTGAATCAGTTCCTATAGGCTCCTGACTGGATAATGACCCATGTTAATCTAACTTTATTTTCTAGTTCTAGAGGTTTTTATAAGTAGGGAATAATTTTTAAGGTATTTTGGGTGTGACTTGTGTTGTGTTTCAGTATAGTCCTGACTATATATTCCTTCTATCTTCCATTGATCTCCTTTGAATCAGTTACTATCTGTCCATTGGCATTCTTCAGCATATCTATTTGACACTGGAACCTCCTCAGTTCAGAAGTCCTTTGAAAACCTTTCCTTGATTTTCCATGCTTGTTTCCATATTCAACAACTTTACAGATGTTGTAATATTGTTTCTTTTCAATTCCTTTTTGAGATGTTTGTGTTTCTTGGCTTTGGATTCTCTTCTTTTCTTGGCAATTTCCATGATTTGTTCATGATCTGTTCCAATACCTGGCCATGTCTTTAATAGTACTGAATTTAAGCACCCCATCTCCTTTTAGCAATTATATAGTCAATTTGATTTCTATATACCCCATCTGGTGATGTCCATGCATAGAGGCATCATTTTATTGTTTGAAGACAATGTTACCTACAAAGAAATCATTGGAGTGGCAGAAATTGATAAGTCGGTCTCCTGGTTTCTTTTGGTTTCCTAAACCATACAAACAAATTAAATTTTGTTTTTTCATGTTTCCAAATTGGGCACTCCAATCACAAGCAGCATATCTCACATATTCCGTCCATTGCAAATTGAATTTGCTAATAGAAGTTATCAGCCTCCTCTTCTGCATCAGTGATTAGACCATAAACTTGAATTATTATCATATTAAAGGCCATGAAGTGTCCCACCTCAATTCACTGATGCTTAAGATGTCATTGTGTAGTCATTTCATTTCACCTTTGAGAGTGTTGAACTTTCTTGTGTTCATGCTTCTTGCATTCTACCTTTTACCTTTGCAGCTTCTGATGTTCTTTTCCAGTATGGTAACACCAGCAACTAGATAGCCTGAAGTCTTCAATCATAATCAGTATTCCAAAAAATCCTTAACTTTTCCTTAGCTGCCTACTGAGTGCCATCCAACCTGAAGGCCATCCAACTCTATATCATCAATACTTTATATTTTATAAGCAGGAGTTCTTTACTATTGCTTCTTCTACACAGTATGAATTGATGCTTTTACCACTGTCATTAAAGTAATTTTGGCATCTTCCTATATAGTTGCTGCCCAGTATAGATGCTTGTTTTAGCTGGGCAGCTGAGATGACCTTCACATATTGGGTGACCCTGCTGGGAGTATTCACTATTGACATATATTCCTGACATTCCTCATTCATCTCTCCCATTAACACATATAAACACAAAGAGAGGTATGCCACAATAAGGCAGCATAGTAATATTTGGGGACAGGTGTGCATCAAATAGTTTATGAATATTTATTTTTAAAAGGGCAAAAATAAGTTCTACCTTTAAATATTATTGTATTACTTTAAAATTATATCATATTGAATTTATCAATTCTGCTTAAAACGCCTATTCTTTTTATTGCTTTCAAAATATTAAAATTTCATTCATATTCTGAAGATCAAGTTGGAGGAAATAAAAATAATATAAAATAAACATGCAGTTTTAAATCACTTAAATGTCTCTGGAGAGCTGTTCTGTCTCAGCATTTTAGTTTAACAGAGAGAAAAAAATAAAAGGAAAAGCTAAAGCTATTCCTCTGGAGTTCTTTATGTTATACTATCATTATTTTGTTCCAAAAGCCATATTCTCTGTCCCAATCTCATGTTTTGTCCATAATACTTCCAGTCACCGCTATCCAGAAATTGTTGCAAAATCTCTGTAACACATCATTACTACTGCCGCAGATTTTCAACCACCAGTAACTTTTCCAAAATGAAAAAGTACCATGCAACATTACAACTTCAGTTTATTTTACAGGATGATGTTAAGAAAAAAAAAGTTCAGGAAATACAATTGAAGAGAATGGTCCTTGCAGCATAACTCATCTCTTTTGAGAAGTTGTTCTGCCATCATTTTTCCATTTCTCCAATTGAGACTATAAGAAAAGTAAAAATTTACGTGATCACACCTGACAGATCTTGGCAACTAGAAAGACAGAATGGAAAGGATCACTCCCTTCCAATCCAAGAGTATATTTGGACTTCAGCACGAGTCTCATTTAGACAGCAATTAAAGAACCACAAGACTGGGAGGAAATTAAATGATCAATGCAAAGAGGCTTATTTAATGGGGATATTAAGTAAACTGCTGCTACAAATGCCCATTTATCATCTACTGATTTTTAATTGGTTTCCTGTTCTGCCAACATGCAGCATTTTCAGAAGGGATTACCTTCCTTTAGTACAACTCTTGCAAATGCAATAAATCAAATCTATAGATTTGGAGAGAAGCTGTATACCAGAGCTAAATTATTTGATAGCAATCCAAATTAATGCCTATTATAATTTTTACTTTGGAATACAAAATACATCTGGCCTAGTACAGTTTTATCAACTTTTTTAAAAATGAAAATCCTAGGCTGCATTAACAGAGGAATAGAATCAAGATCACATGAATTGATAATAGTACTTTATAATGCCTTGGTAAGGCCACACTTGGAATATTGCATCCAGTTTTGGTCGCAACAATAAAAAAAAAGATTGAGATTCTAGAAAGAGTGCATAGAAGATCAACTAAGATGATTAGGGGACTAGAGGCTAAAACGTTTGACGAATGATTTGACGGCAGGAATTGGGTATGTCTAGTTTAATGAAAAGAAGGACTAGAGGTGACATGATAGCAATGTTCCACTGTCTAAGGGGCTGCCACAAAGAAGAGGGAGTCCAGCTATTCTCTGAAGCACCTAAGGCAAGACAAGAAGCAATGGATGCAAACTAAAAAAGGAGAAAAGCAACCTAGAACTAAGGAAAAAAATCCTGACAATTAGAACAATTCATCAGTGGAATGACTTGCCTCCAGAACTTGTGAATGCGATTATCAGAGATTTTTAAGAAAAGATTAGACAGTTATTTGTCTGAAATGGTATAGGGCAGTGGTGGCAAACCTATGATACACGTGCCAGAGGTGGCACTCAGAGCCCTCTCTGTGGGCACATGCACTGTTGCCCCAGTGGCATTTTTCACTGTCATTTGCAGAGAAACAGAAATTTGTGGGACTAAAAAAAATTAAGTCAATCAATTCCAACTTCTTGAAAGAAAAAGATCTTGCCTCCCAGATATCAGTTGCTCTTTTTGCAGAGCTGAGGGTGTTGTGATGCTCTGCCTCCCCACCAGCCAGCCATCTTTGGGTCTCCATTGCATGTGTGCATGCTGTAAGGCTTACAGTTTGGGTACTCTGTCTCTAAAAGGTTCGCCATCAGGAAGACAAATTCCTTGTATGTCCAATCACACTTGGCCAATAAAGAATTCTATTCTATTCTATTCTATTCTATTCTATTCTATCACTGATATATGGTTTCCTGTTTGAGCAGGGGTTGGACTAGAAGACCTCCAAGGGACCCTCCAGCTGTTGTTCTATTAATTATTCATTTTATTATTACTACTTACAACTGGCCAAAGAAAAGAAAACATAGCCAAAAAGCCGACAGAGCTAGAATTATACATCAATAAATATTTTTTTAAACTTGCAGCTGAGTTACCAGAGAACCATTTGAATATTAAGATATCAATAGCATATTAAATATTGAATACATCAGCTTCCGGTTTCCGTCCTGGTCCAAGGCAGCAGGAGAAAGGATAGCTCCGATCTCCTGCTGGTCATCCCCCACTTGTGGGCTCCGTATGAAGCCTTAAGCCGCTTTGTAGGAGTGGTGGAGTGAAGAGGGGTACCTGGAGTGGTCAGGGGGAGATCACAACTTCCCCAGGGGATCCCTGGGCTGAAAGTTCCCACAACCAACCTCAACCATGCAGTGCCGAACTTCTACCAGCAAATCACATGCCCCACCAGGGGTGAAAGGACATTAGATGACTGCTACACCACAGTGAAAAATGGCTACAAAGTGCAATCACGACCCTCGTTCGGTAAATCTGACCATGCCACTGTTTTCCTCATGCCAAAATATAAACAAAGACTCAAACAGGAACCCCTGGTTCAAAGAGAAGTCAAGTGCTGTACAGAACAATCAGTGGCCACCTTACAAGATGCACTAGAAGACACAGACTGGGACATGTTCCAACGCAGCACAGATGTCATCAGAAGATTTACGAAAGCAGTTGTGGGATTCATTAGGAAATTAGCAGATGACACTGCACAAACAACAACCATCAGAACATTCCCCAACCAGAAACCATGGGTAGATAAGGCCATCTGTGATGCCTGAGATCTCGCACTGCCGTCTACAATGCGGGACTTGTGTCAGGTGACATGGACCCATATAAAGCTGCATCATATAAAGTGCGGAAAGCAGTGAAGGAGGCCAAGCAGCGCTATGGGAGGAAACTGGAGTCACAGCTCCAACAGAGTGACTCCAGAAGCCTATGGCAAGACCTAAAAACAATAACGGATTATAAACACCCATCAACATCTGATAAGATGACCGCAGACATGTCCCTGGCAGACAAGCTGAACATCTTCTATGCCCGCTTTGAGAATGCAGCCAACGGAAACAATGGAACTAGCAATCCCAACGCTAGCGACACCACCATAAATTACAACCAGGAAAAGAACACCAATGACAGAAACACGCCCACCATCTCCGAACACAAAAGGACCAGGACCAGACAGCATCCCAGGTTGTATCCTAAGAACCTGTGCTGACCAGCTAGCACCTGTGTTCACGGAGATATTATTATCTTGGTCCCCAAGAAACCACATCCAACTTCCCTCAACAACTACCACCCTGTAGCCCTGACCCCAATAGTGATGAAATGCTTTGAAAGACTGGTCAGAAACCTCATCACTTCCTCACTACCAGATACAATGGACCCCCTTCAGTTTGCTTAGCATCAAAACCATTCAACTGATGATGCCATCTCTCACCTTCTCCACACATCACTTACCCACCTGGACACCGGAAAAAATTATGTCAAAATGCTCTTTGTGGACTACAGCTCCACGTTCAACACAGTAATTTTCTCCACACTCACCGTCAAGCTGGAACACCTGGGACTCAGCCTACCCTTATGCCGGTGGATCTCCAACTTCCTGACTGGAAGACCACAGGCTGTAAGGATGGGCAGACAAGTCTCAACCTCACTCACCCTCAACACCGGAGCACCCCAGGGCTGCGTTCTGAGCCCCCTGCTGTATTCCCTTTACACATATGACTGCACAGCCACTACTAACTCCACCACTATCATCAAGTTTGCTGATGACACTGTCATAGTGGGCCTGATCTCTGACAACAATGAGACAGCCTACCTAGAAGAGATCATGAACCTAGAGAACTGGTGTCTGAAAAACAACTTCCTTCTTAATGTCAGCAAAACAAAGGAATTGGTACTGGACTTCAGTACAAAACAGGAAAGGAAATACCAGACCCCAGTCATCAACTGAAGCCTGGTAGAGAGAGTGGACTGCTTCAAATACCTCAGTATGCAGATCTTGAAAAACCTGTCATGGACCTTCCACATCAACACCATGGTAAAAAATGCCCGACGTCTCTTTCACCTCAGATATCTGAGGGATTTCAGATTACCACCAAAGGTGCTCAGAAAGTTCTATTCCTGCACTGTACAGAGCATCCTGACGGGCAACATTACAACCTGGTTTGGGAAAAACAGACAAGCACTACAGAGGGTGATACACTCAGCTGAGCGCATCATCCACATCAAACTCCCTGAACTGCACTCCATCTACAACAAACGCTGCCGAACCAAAGCTA
>JAEANM010023946.1:0-11258 GCA_017656035.1 Myanophis thanlyinensis
TAAATATAAAATTTAAAATTTGATTTAAAATTAGTTAAACCCTCAGGTATCAGGCCAGGCCGGCTTGTTGAAATAAACGAGTTTTTAGGGCATGTCGGAAGGCCCGGAGATCCGTAATAGTATGAATCTCTGGGGGGAGTTCATTCCATAGGGAGGGCGCCACCACAGAGAAGGCCCGTACCCTCGGGGTTGTCAGGCGACATCGCCCCGACGATGGAACCCCGAGGAGGCCTACTCTGTGGGAGCACACTGGTCAGCTGGAGGCTGATGGTGGCAACAGGTGGTCCTGTAAGTACCCAGGTCCCAAGCCATGGTGGTGGAGAAGCAAAAATTTTCAGTCATATAATTGTGGGGATACTGCAACAATCACAGCTTTGCAAATGAAACTGATCTGAACAGTGTGGAAATTCCCAACTAGTTTTATTTCTTCCAGCATGCTCTTTGAAGCGTTTGTGGAAAAATACAGATTTTATTTGGCATACTCAGGAACACTGCAAAGAAAATTTAAAACTGGCTTCAACTGGCAGAATAACAAGTTTTCGAAATCTTTGGTTAGTGTTGCAACCACTTCTTGTGTTGATCCTGATTCAGTATCATCCATATAACACCCTCCCGAAATAATCTGCTGGAGTGGCAGTTAGAGTGGCATCTTCCTGGAGAACAAAAGAAACATGCCTACTTAATTTAAATACTACTGACACTCTCATTGTGTTTATCTGTCTGTTTGTACACAGAAGCTAACCCAAACTGTGCATTATACAATAACCATTTTTGAAGCAAGATACCTAAAATTCATTAAAGAATGTGTAAAAAGAAAATCTGGGACCCATTATTCCATGAAAATGCAATCATGATTTCTGACATTCCCTGCCAGCTTCCCATAAGCAAAGTGAATGGGGAAGCCAGAAGGAAGTCAGAAGTCACTCTGCCACTGGTTTTTTGCTCTTCTCTGGCCTTTCTATTTCTATGTTTAGGTTTAGGTAAGTAAGTATTATCTTATTAAAGTTTGTCGTTACAGTTATTTTCCTGTTTATGACATATGCTTTCCTTAAATTATCACAGGACTGTCTAGCATTGCGGTAAAAAAAAATAATGTTCAATGTGATCAGATCAGACTGCACTACCTTTCTCTCAAAGGATGAGCTGGTCACAAGGTTGTTTAGTATTTACTACAGCCAGGTTAGAACAGTAGTCCAGCACATAAAGGAAACATGAGAAGTTGGCCTCATCTTTCCTCCAAAGCCTGTTTTTTTTTTATTTTCCCTATTCATTCTCCTATTCCATATGACATCTTATTATCTATATTCCTCCCTCTTCCTGAACAGGCAGATAGACTTGATTTTGTCTGTAATTTTTGCTTTTGTTCCCCATCTGCACTTTATGTGTTGCAAAAATATGGTACATCTCTGATCCACGCTCAGGCCACCACCTAAACTTGCATTAACTTCTCCTCAGTGTCCCCATAACTCTAACCCTAACCCCGTGATGGCGAACCTATGGCACAGGTGTCATAGGTGGCACGCGGAGCCATCTTGCTGGGAACACAAGCTGTTGGCCAACTTACCTCCAGCTAAGCATGCACATGCGATTGCACATACACACATGCGTAATTTCAGAGACCCAGGTGATCTTTGGAGCTCTCCTGCACATGCACACGCAATTCCTCATGTGTGCATGAGTGTCTGTGTGTAGCATGTATGCATTATATGTGCAAAAGCTGCATGAATGCACAGATGGTGCGGTTGCACATGCAGAACATGTGGAGGAGCTGCACACAAGTGTGGATGGCATGTGCAAAACACATACTTTCCGGCACTCAGTAAGTAAAAGGTCCGCCACCACTGCCCTAGCCCATGCCTAAATCACTTGCATCCTATGAACATTGATTGAGTCTCCCCCTAAATTCCTTCATTGGATACCTTTGAAGACTTCAAACTGGAAAGGGAAACCTTTACCTTTACCTATATTTAATCCTTATTGCTACCACCTTCTCCAAACTAGGGTGAATAAATGCTGAGAGTGAAATAGAAAGAGAGCAAAGATGTTAATTTTCTGTGCAAAAAAAAAAAAAATCTTATCAGGCAGGCTGGACCAGACATTGTTTATATTCCATTCAAGTAAGTTTCACTACAATCCATTGATAGTTCTTGCTGTAATTAGCTGTTAGCCAGGAGGGCACAGGCTGTTCTCCCTGCAATGTGTCTCATCCATTAGATTTGTTCTCTTATCAGCTGCTAATGGCAAATCAAGGGTGGAATTATGGCAACATTAATGGAGAACTTTCTCCTACTGCTTTTCAGAAATAATGGCTGTACTTAGCATAAAACTATTATCTGGACCTTGGTTTGCCTGCATGGATAACAATTATTAGTCTGAGGTAAGGACCACAAAAGGGACAAACTGTTTTTTAAATTAACTGATTCTATTCCATTCAAGCGAATGCAGTATTTAATAGACATTTTTGTTAAGGATAATTTTTGTTGATTGCGTCCACAAATAACTGAATATTATTTTGTTACAGTTCCTAAAGCAACCCCACAAGGTAAACATTTTTTTAAATTCCCATATTGTAGCTGGAGAAAGAAAAGGAGAAGTATGACTTCCCAAATGCAGAAAAAGAAATCAAATCTGATTTAGTAATTTAGCCTCTTAGCAGGAAAGGTACAGTATGTTGGGTCTGGCTGATATTATTTTTACAATCTTATGTCACCTTGCCTTTGGCATCCTATGTGGAAAAACATTGAAACACCTCTTCCCCTCTCACCACACACTTGAAAATGAACATTTAACACAACTCTATTGACATTTTTGCTTAAGGATCTGATTGACTTTCTTTTTGCAAATGGAAAATGCTGGTTACAAATATTGTAGACAAATGATGTTGCCTTATAGCAGGGGTCGGGAACCTTGGCTCTTTCATGACTCATGAACTTCAACTCCCAGATTTCTGGGAGTTGAAGTCCATGAGTCATGAAAGAGCCAAGGTTCCCGACCCCTGCCTTATAGCATGACATATAATGCTTCCTTATACCATTCCTGGGAAAAAAAATGGTATTGGAGACATTCCATTCCATCATACCAATTTTGCCAGAGGTTGGTTACTTGACACTCCTTAAATTTCAAATAATAATAGTTTCATTTGCTCCAGAAGTGATTCTGGAAGACATGGTAAACAGACGGACACCAACAAATTACCATTTTCCTGCATAAGTGTATGGTAGTTAGGGACAATGCAAGCTGTAACCAAAATACCTGGAAGATATTAGATGGGGGAAGGTGATACATCTTTATTTTGTTACATTTTATTAATATTTAATTTGTAGCACAGAAAGCGTAGCCTCGGTTTTGATAAAAGCAAGTTTATTCAAGAGCAGTGCAAAAGAATGGCTGAAATGGAACAACATGAGTTCTTCAAATGGATCTCGCTGTTCATATATATCAAAAAGGGTTGAGGGAAGGCTACAGAAAGTTTGACTTTTTAGATTTGATCTAAGTGCCTACCAGGCACTTCTGTTCTGGAAGTCTCCAAAGGCAGTGTGAGAGATAAAACACAACACTTCCTCTGGGCAATGCTGCAATAGACAACAGCAGGAGAAGTACCTTTGTAGCATTAGTAATCACAGCTGAGCCACAGTTCGCTGTTTCATTACCTCGCTTCTCATAGCTGTCTGCAACTGTCTTCATTGATTAAGCATGTGAGGGCATCTTCCCTCTCCCACTCCTTTCTTTGCTGTGCATGCAGAATTTCTTTGGCATGCAGAATTGCAGTGAGCTGCCTCTGAAGACCCTCCTGCCTTGCTGGTTTTTGTAATAGCTTCATGATCTTAAGAAGGTATTGATAAGTCAGATTCGTATCTACGATTACGGATCTCCAGTGTTTCCGATGTGCCCTGAAGACCCATTTGTTTCAACTAGCTGGCCTGGCCTGATACCTGGGGTTTTAATTTATACTTTTAAACCAATTTAATTTAAATTAAATTTTAACTGTTTGTATTTTAATTGTTTTTAAACTGATTTTAACTGAATTTTAACTATAATGTTAATATTAATAGAACAGCCTTTAATTATTTTAATGGGTTTTTAAATTGTCATTGTATCTATGTTTTTATTGGCTGTACACCGCCCCAAGTCCCTAGGGAGAGGGGGCAGTATATAAATCAAATAAAACCTTAAACCTTAAGCCTTAAATTCTAGAAGTTCCCAAATGTATGCTCTAAGAAGGGGTGGCGCAAAACACCCTAAAATCTACTGCTACCTCTTAACAGCATTATGATTGCTAGAACTGGGATAAATAATCCTTCCTGTCTTCAACAGAATGTCTTGTGCCTAAGAAAATATTAATATGTGATACTCAGTCTCTGGTACTGGGTGCTTAAGAAACATCTCTATTTCCTGGACTTCCGGCTGACATCGTGGCATTATCAGTCACAGAAAACTGAGCTCTCTGGTCCTGTGCTGGCTTCTCCTTGCTTGTGGGCTCCAAAAGGAGCCAAAAGCCACCTTGTAGGGGTGGCAAAGTTAAGGAGGGGTGCCCAGTGCGATCGCGGAGGGATTGCAATTCTCCTGCTGAACCTTGGACCTAAAATGGACACCTAATATAAAAAATGTCATCAAAAAAGCACAACAAAGAATGTTCTTTCTGTGCCAATTCAGAAAGTTTAAACTACCTAAGGAGCTGCTGATCCAGTTCTACAGAGCAGAGGTGAAATTCAGCAGGTTCTATCAGGTTCACTAGAACTGGTAGTAAATTTTCTAAGCCATTCAGAGAATTGGTTGTTAGAAGAAATCTCCTTTTGTTTTTTTCCACTTTACAGGGTTAATCCTGTAAGGAAGGCAGGAAAAAAACAGTCTGGTGTTGTTTCTAACCTAATCTTTATTGCCCCGCTTACAGAAATGCGCACTCAGTCACATGACCCCCCCAGCCACACCCATCAAGCCACGCCCATAAAACTAATAGTAAAAAAAATTGATCCACCACTGCTACAGAGGAATTATTGAGTCAGTCATCTGTACCTATATAACTATCTGGTTTGGTTCTGCAACCCAGCAAGATAGACACAGAATACAGAGAATAATCAGAATTGCAGAAAAAACAACTGCTACCAACCTGCCTTCCATTGAGGACCTGTATATTACACAAGTCAAAAAGAGGGCTGGGAAAATATTTAAGGATAAGTCATATCTGGACATAAATTGTTTCAACTCCTACCCTCAAAACGACACTATAGAGCACTGCACACAAAAAACTAGATACAAGAACAACTTTTTCCCGAATGCCATCACTCTGCTAAACAAATAAGCCCCTCAACACTGCCTATTTATTAAGTCTGCATTACTATTATTCTCATTGTTCCATCACCCACCCACCGCACTATGACTATAACTTGTTGCTTGTATCCTTATGATTTATATTGATTATTGTCTCCTAGTATGATTTGACTGCTTATTTGTACCCCATGAGTATCATTAAGTGTTGAATCTTATGATTCCTGATGAATGTAATGTTACCTTTAATGTACCCTGAGAGCATATGCACTAAAGACAAAAATTCCTTGTGTGTCCAATCACACTTGGCCAATAAAGAATTCTATGTATTCTGTTCTGTTCTGTTCTATTCTACAATTCTATAAGCACGCTTGTAGTAATACATGATGATCAATATTTTATTTGTATTAAAAGGTATGACATTCAGAGTATGGTGATTGGCATAAAATGACACTGAAATTTTGAATAACTCAATAATGGAAGATTATAATTACATAAATATGTGCATTATTATCAGAACTATATAAGACTATTAATTGTAATAAATGTGAGTAATATTATTTTATTTGCACCAAAAGGTATGATACTCAGATGCCACACTGTTCATGCATTGATATGTTTGTGAAAAATAAAAAAGAGAAACATCTTTATTTCCTGTTTTCTTTTTAGCTGGATTCATGATCTGTGCTGTACCGTAATGTGGGTTCTTGTTTTTGATTTACTATGTTTTCTGACCCAAGTCATTGCAATTTTTAAGCCAAGATTTATAGATTATAGTAGGCAACCCAGGTCCTATTTCACAAATATCATCCATAAGTCTGCAAATGGATATTTTGAGGCCACTCAAATTTTCTTCAAGGAGGAGAGTGTCTTGGCTCCAGTCCATAGCTTAATATCTTTTAGAACTAGTTTGTAGACCAAGTGATTGCTGTGCTGTGAGTGTAGTCTATCTTGATCTCACCAAAGTGTTTGATAAAATCTTTCCTGGTGTTTATTTATCTTGCCATCATGTGTGCTAGAGGATTCTTCAGTCATGGAGAGTCAGCAATTGGCTGAGCAACTACATTCGAAAGATACTTGTAAAATGGTTCTTGTGGACATGGATTGGACCTAATCCCTAGATGTCCTTTAAAGTTCTAATTCATACTTTTAATGATTCTATACTTGTGTGATGATGGATGAAATCTGCTTCATGTATCTGATCAATAGGAAATAACAGGATATTTTGTTCTAGCTACTGGGGGTTTTTGAGACCAGCTTCTGGAAGACACAAGACACCAATTGTGATAGCATATAATTCAAGTTGCTTTTTGTTCTGTCCTATTAATCTGTTAACAGTCAGAAAAGAAGCACTTCTTATATTTGTTTATAACCTCTTCTAGTAGCTCTGCCTGAATCTTTATCACCCAAAAGAAATCTGTCTGCTATCATGAGTACAAAGCAAATGAGTCATATAGCCACTTGATTCTGCAAGTTTTGGAAGATGGTGATTCTGTTAATGTGTTTTATTGTTACTTTGGGACCTCATTTGTTTTTACCCCTCCGGTATCAGACTTCAGAAGTATCCCTTATGGAGCATTTTCCAGTATCTTACTACCGTAAATAATTTCATGTAAGCTGGTTGATTGAACTCGGATGAAGTAACAGTGATAGTTTGGATTTTAGGTAAGTCAAAATAAATCCAACATGTTTAATAGCACTGATCCATGGATATGTTTTTAATCATCTCTCCAAAAAGGAAGCTATACATTTAGACTAGAAGGCATAATTGCCATATGTTGCTAAAAAGGTGACTACTGGTAACATAATCAGAATGTAAGCTCCCCAGGCAAAACATGCCCTGAATTGGCAACTCAACTGAAAATCTGTTGGTTATACTGTAGTATTAATATTCAACCATGGTAGTTGTAATTTCTAGAGAGATGAACTTAAAAACAAGACCTAAGCATCTACCTTCTGCACTCCAGATGCAGTTATGCATAGCAATACCTGCTCTGTGTATTAAGCTAAGAATGACATGAATTAAAAAGCTTAGCTGATTTATAAGTGCAAGACTACATTGTAGAAAAAGTTATTAACACTATTCAACTCATACATTGTTGCTTCTTTTCAGAGTAATAAAAATTCAAGCTATTTACAGTTGTGTTTCTCTTAATGAAAAAGAGTCTTTGCATTCATTAATAGCTTATCTATATTTTCCTACTCATGAATTAAGTTATATTGGTGGGAACCAAGAAAAAAGTTGTCTCACAAACATTTAGTCTGTTGGTTGCCTTCAAGATTTGTCTGTACGACCTTGTCCATGTGTTTGTGTACAGAGTATTCCTATGCGTGTGAAAGAAAATTATGTGATGAGTTGGGTTCTTTTGTGATTAGCATGAATGGCTCTGCTGTTGCAACTTGGTTAAACAACTTGATACATGTTTAATTTAAAAAAAAAATGGTATTCCTTCATGGCTAGAAACCCGGCTTTGCTGGATAGAATGAGACATCCAGCTTGAGGGCAGGACAGCAAAGCAATATGAAGATGGAATCAAGACTGCACACCGAAGATGACAAAAATCAAAATGCTTTTTGTGAGGCTTTGCCGACACTGAAAACATGTAAGGTGCAATGAAAGTGGTTGGTGACTTGCTCTAAATCTGTAAAATTGCCAATCTGTTTAGGGTTCTGCCTTCAAAATGTGCTTCTTTGTATACAAACAAATATTACAAGAATTTATAAAATTATTCAGAATTTCCCAGGCCCTGTTTTAAATTGGCTATTTATTGGGCAATGTAATTTATTTAGCAGGTTTAAATAAAAATTTTAAAACCATGTTTTCCTTTTGTTCAAAAAAAGCCAACCAAACTTCTAACAATTTCATAATTTTCTTAGTGTCATTTTAATTGTAATTTCTAATCAGTAATTAGAAAAAAAAATGCAAAGCATCCAAAATGTTTCGGTCTTTGGGTTACAGTAGCCTAGTGGTTCCTTCGCAATTTCAGGAATACTGCATAACTGGTGTCAATATGCTTTCCTCTAGCCTGCAGCCAATATATTTACTCAGCTAATTCGCTCGAACTGTATTATCTACCTTCTTTTTCATGGGCTATTAAATTCAGTTTACCTGGCAGACTGCCAGAATAGATCACCAAGGTATCACATCTGAGGCTGGTATTCTCTTCTGCAATACCCCTAGGTGTATCTATTAGTCCTGCTAATGGTCAGGACCAAGCCAAGCACTTCCTAGCAGTGAACTCTAGAATGTTTCTTGCAGATAGATGTGAAATGAGCATCCGTTGCAAAAAAGTAATAATACAATAAATCTCTACTACATCCAGAAATGGCTGGATACTATAACCTGCAGAAATGCCAGCAAAAGTGGGAAGTGCTTTACTCTGACTCTGTACATCTAGTTCATTTCTGAAATGAACAGAGTTTCTGGGCTTATTTTCACATACCATGGAAAGTTCTTATTGGATAATCTTTTTTTTCATATGCACCAAACACCTTCTCACCAGCAATCAACACAGAGATTAAGCAGAGATTAACACCAAAATGAACACTAAGATTAACACTAAGTCTTGTATCTAACAATCAAGCATTAAACAATACCCCAATCAAGGAACTGCCAACTCAGATAAACAATCAAACAGTAAACAACAGCCTAATCAAGGAACCACCAAGAACCAACACTGACAGGTTAAGCCACTTTTACATACATAGAGAACAAATCCCATTCCTTTCTAGTACTGATGATATTACCTAGTTGGGTAATGAAATATCTGCAAGAAAACAACCAAGTTCAGAGATCAACAAGGATCTCACAATTCTTTTTTTTTTTTTGTCATATGCATCCATAGATTGTCAGGATCAGTGACATATAGAAAGCGAAACAGGTTGAGGATAGTTTGAATGGGACCAGAAATATTCATTGATTGATTGATCTGTAGTAATTAATCAGTTGTTGCAGATTCCCTTAGATTTTGTGGTAGTGACTCTTGGGGAGATTGCATTAGCTTGTGTTTCTGGTGGTATTCTTGTACTTTCTACTTTTTATTTTGCAATTAGGCAAAATAGTTTTGTGGGGAAAATGGAAAAATAGGTTTGAATTACTCAAGAACAGGTTTTTTTTTTTTTAAAAAAAATTCCAGATCCTAAACTCTACGCTTTTAGGAGGTTGTTGTTGGTTCATTTCACTATAAGTGTCATTTACAATTACAATTCTAATTTATTTTCTTTTAAGAGGCATTTTATTTTAAGATCAGATTCTGCTTCTGGTCAGAATACCCTGACAAGAAATTTTATGTCTCTAATGTACCTTGATTCCCTAAAGAGCATTCAGATTCTTGGATCAGTGGAGGCGTGGCTGACAAAAATTCAAGTAAGGAAATTCAGAAGAACTTCTGGTTCATCACATTTTCAAAATTTCCTCCTTGCTACAAGTTGATCCCCCAAGACAATCAAGTAGGATAAATTAAGGATTATCAAAACAAACCTTGGATGTCAGGGAGACATGGCAAGGAAAACGATGGATCTTTCTTGTTCTGATCTTCTTCCATTTATTTGCCTGGACAATCTCCAGTTTTGACATTCCAATCTGGTACTGCATTCATTTCCTTTATGAATGAGATTGGTGAAGGTACTGCAACACTGCACACCAGCTGTTGAAAAACAGACTATTGAAAGCTAATCAGTCTCAGTTCTCTCAGGAATATTGAGCCTGAAAAGCAAATTCTGTAACTTAACTCAAGTCTTTTCTTTTCCTAGAGCTTAAATAGTATCTTCCCTGTACCTGTTATTATTTTTTTACAAGCCCTAAATCAGACTAAACAAAAGTAGATTCTGTATAGGATTTTCTTGATGTACATCCCCTGTCTTATACAGAGAGTATTTGGAAAGTCTTCTATCTGTCATGCTAATTTATATGCCCATCTCCTGAATGTATTTGTGACTGACAGTTTAAGGCCAAAGTTAAGATTCTCTCATGTTGATTCAAATTCAGCAAAGCTGAGGCCCATGGTGCAATGGCATACCTTTTTATCAGTAATCACTGTTGCTAGGGTGACCAACCGTCCTCTTTTGCCCCGACATGTCCTCTTTTTACGTCCAGTCCGGGGCGTCCGGGCGGGTTTTATAAATTACATCCCGGACTGGATGTAAAAGTGGAGATGTCATGTCCAGGCAAATGGGGAAAAGCGCCTCCGGCAAGAGGTCCTGCCTTCCCTGCGTCGTCGGCTCGGTCCAGCCACCCCGCCCCCCTTGCTGATTGGAACAAGCTTCTTGCTTCTCAGTCTAGCCACGCTGTGGAGAGCTCCGGGGAGGGGCTGCGGCGCCCAGTCTGGATTTGCGGTGCGGAGCAAGGCTTCGGGGAAGGGCAAACCTTCTCCCCTCTGGACTCATGCAGTCTGCGCGGCAAGGAAACCCTACAGGGCAATAAGCTACAGAAAGGGGTAAAAACACCCCTTCGCAGGTGGGGTGGGATGGATAGGTGGGTGGGTGGATTTACGAGGGAACCGATCCGGGCGAAGGGAAGCCAACTCCCCCACCCCCCTGCAGCCCCCCACCCCCCCCGCCGCCACCGCCCGCCCCGCCACCCCCCGTCCTCTTTTTTGGAAATCAAATATGGTCACCCTAACTGTTGCACAACATCTTAAATCACCCTAGCATTACACATTTGCTTTTCTTGGAATGTTCAAGTTATAATCTGGAATGGGATAAAATGGAATGCTTGGCCCATATTATCTTGGCCCTGTTATATTATGAACCATTGTGTGATACTTAGCAACTTTGTGGAGCATAGTTGCTGATCCTGGGATATAGCTGTTAAATGTTAACCTTTGCTTTGTTAGCTTCTAGTGTTTAAGCCATCATAAACAAAACCCCATAAATTTGTCCTAAACCAAAACCCCATAAATTTGTCCTAAACCAGGGGTGGGCAATTATGGCTCCTTCATGACTCGTGGACTTCAACTCCCAGAATTCCTGAGCCAGCCATTCTGGCTCAGGAA
>JAEANM010023947.1:0-11258 GCA_017656035.1 Myanophis thanlyinensis
TCCTCAGCCAGCAAAGCTGGCTGAGGAATTCTGGGAATTGAAGTCCACAAGTCTTCAAGTTGCCAAGATTGGAGACCTCTGGACTAGTCCAAACCTCATTCAGACAGAAAACTTCTATACCATTTCAGACAAATTGTTGTCTAATCTCTCTTTTAAAATCTTCAATGTTGGAACACCCACAATTTCTGGAGGCAAGTTGTTCTACTGATTAATTGTTCTAACTGCCAGGAAATTTATCTTTAGTTCTAAGTTGCTCCTCTTCTTAATATGTTTCCGTCTGTTATTTCTTGTCCTGCCTTTGGGTGCTTTGGAAAATAGGTTGTTCTGGAAGTTGAACTTCATATTTCTAGAAGTTTCCACAGTCTAAAAACATTACATTAGTGCATGAATTGTAAAGCTTTTCTAGGATTAATTAACTGCTAAAATGTCTAAAACAGTAGATGTAAAATTCATTTGTCCTTGATGACTCAGCAACCTCTTCCTCCAGAAAGTCCTCCAAAATCTTACTACTGTATAGAAATTTCAAAGCTTCAAAGTGGTGATGAGTCAGCTATAGGGTATCTAGTAATGTCTCTACTATAGTTAGATTAAATCGATTGCAGTTGGGAAATCCCAAGGACACACACTGGTTACTTGAAAAGGTGTGCTCCACTACTTGTCCTCTAAATCCTTGCTCAACTTGTCTAGTAAATGGGAGCTTGTTAGAGACATTTTCATTAATATCCTAAATATTTTGTCCTACAATAACTCCTTGTTTAAAAGAGGCAATTGTTAGACCTCTTCTTCAGTAACCCATACTGGATCCCTCAGAAATAGGTTATTATATGCCTAATTTACAATCATTGGATAAAAAGATAAAGTGTTCTCAACTGCAGACAGTTCTGGAAGAAGCAAATTATCTGTATTTATTACAAATAATTTTCAGAATAGTTACAGGATAGATACTGCTTTGGCAATCTGGTGGGTGAACTAGGGACTGGCCAACCTCTGGAGTAATCTATTTTAAGTTACATTTAACAAATATGAACGAATAAATGGTCAGGATTTATTGCACCGGAGTTCACAATTTTCACAGATTTGTGAATGTTTATGCTTCTTGGTGACTACATGGACATGTCATGCAGTTTTGCTAGTAACATTTTTCAGAAGTTATTTGCTACTGCCTTCATCACTGATTTAGGGGAGGAGAGAAGCATTGAAGCGATAAATAATGCAGGATATTGATATTATTGTGAATGATAACACAGTAAAGAAGTATTTGTCCACTTGTCCACTTATTTGTCCAACAGGGCTATGAAATCTTAATTTAATGGACTATTCAGAGGATAAGTATTGCCTGTTAACCCAAATTTCCCTTGAGTCAATATCTACCAACATGTTATGCTATTAATCCATCTGTCTGATCTCCCTGATGCCTTCCCTCCATCTGGAATAGAAACATAAGGTGTGTCCAGAAACATATTCCTTTTAAGGGAAGGAGCAACCACTATGCAGACTGCTCAAATAATGGACAGACAAGTCTGTTATTCTATACTGCTGAACGGATATAAATTTTGTCTGTTCAAATCTGTAGCCAACATTTTCCTAGGATTTAATGTATTATAAAACGTAGTAACTGAATACCCTTGCTGTTCTTTCAGGTGCTGAAATGGAACAAATACATAATCAGATACTATATTGCATGATAGACAGCCATGCACACTCCAGTGTACCACTCTATATCCTAACTTGCTTTCATGATCTAAACACTGCAAAAATCATGGGTGGTCTAAAATGTACTTATCTTCTGAAGACCATTATTTTTTAAATGGAGAATAATATTTAGATTCTTTCCTGGCTGCCACATCTTCATAAATTTTGTCTCATTGTATTGCTTCCCTGGAAAATAAATTAGCCATAAATCAGCTGTGTTCTAGTTGCATATTAGGGTAGTTCTTCCTCAGCATTTTGTTTCAGGATGGTATGCTGTGGAAGTTTCTATGTTTAAATAAAATGCAAATAAAAACAATCAGATTTCGATGGTGAGCCTATAAACAGCCTGTACAGCCTGTCACAATTTTGAACCACCCAGCAGAATTATCTGCTTTCATTATAACAGTAGAAACTCCAAACTTCCTTTTTTGGACTTTACCACACTAGACCAATAAGGTAACAACTTAAGTCTCTGTAAGGATTCCAAGCTGATTCATGTGGGCAGCCAATCCCCAAAACAGAATCCGTGAAATCCTTGCCTTCAGCAATGTTCCATAGCTGAATAATAATGGCCAGCTCACGTTCTCATTTTCAATGAAACAGAGGACTGACTATATGCCAGCTTTTCCAAACCTCCTGCATTGCTTGTAGGTTAGGACTAAAATTTACAGAGCAACCCAGGCACTCCTGAACAGTCACCATTTTAGAAATATTTGGAATATGTAATGCAATATAGCAGGCAGTGTCCAACATCACCATTTTATTGGGTTATGAGTGTGCACAGGGAGACATCACAATTTTTCACTTTTATAACTACTGTCCTCTGCTTACTACACTGTCTACTGCAGCTTTGGAAACAAGGCAATCTAAATCAAAACAATGATCCTTACTTCATCTTCTATCCTCTCATGTTGGAGTCTACGGGAGGGTGAATATGCCTCCTTGCCCCCCACATCTTACAAGTGCTTCACCCCTTTAATTTCATTGCACATAAATGGATCTCACTCCAATATTCCCCACAACATTGTAGGTACCCGTGGAAATGAAACCAAGCACTATCATGGGAATGAGAGCCCTAACATATAACACTTTCCACAGCAGTGGAAAAAACTTTTCCTGAAATTATTATCTGAGTCGTTATCCTACACTCTTTCTGCTACCATTTTTCCTAGAGCAATCTATTTTTAACCCTTGGCAGTAAATCATAAAGTTGTTCATATCACATGGGAAATTTATATAGTTTCACACCAGTTTTTCCCTTTTTAAAATCCTTTTCCTGAAATTGCTTTTGTCACTATGATCATACTGAAAGAGGAAACAAACAAACAAACAAAACTGCCAGATGAGACAGTCTTCCACAGTAGTAATATTAGCTAGGATCAAGTAAAACAAATGGAGAATACAATAGTCTTGGGAGAGTTTCTGAAAGCTACATTATATTAAAGATGTATTTAACAGAGAAATATGGCCACTCCCCAGGGAAGGTCAGGACCATGGCACACTATGAAGGAAGAATATCCTTCCCCTCTATGTCAATAATTATTTCAACATGTTTGCAAAAGGATGAGCATCATACCTTGAAACAGCATGCTTAGTACTTTAAGATTGCTATAAAGACTGTAATCCATTTAGCATGAAGATTGGCTTTCTTGACAAGCTAGCTTTAACAAAGACCAACAACAGAACAATCGTTTCTCTCAGCCAAAGCAAATTAATCTAAACATAGGTGAAAAAGGAATTTCTGGGTCTGCCTAGATCAATCAGTTTACCTTTTTGTTTAGAATAGAATAGAATAGAATAGAATTCTTTATTGGCCAAGTGTGATTGGATACACAAGGAATTTGTCTTAGGTGCAAATGCTCTCAGTCTACAACAAAGGAAATGGTATATTTGTCAGGAATCATAAGGTACAATACTTAATGATAGTCATGGGGTACAAATAAACAGTTAAATCATACTAGGAAACAATCAATATTTTCTGGGCTTCATGCATGATTTAAATGAACTTTAAAAAAATAATAAGCCATGCATTGCCTTTTCCTTAAGAAATATTTTTTTAAAAAATTGATTTCATCAAGAAAGTGTGTTGGTCTTCTTTAAGATAGGAATGTTATTTCTAAATCACACGCGCATATTCTGACCAAGCATCCTTTAACTTAATAGGGGCATGAGGGAGATTAAGATGCTGCCTACGTACAAGCTTATGTAATTGCATTTATGTCTGGTGAGAAAATGGGATTTGCTATAATCAGCTGCAGCTGTTGAACCTAGAGTACAAAAGGTTGGAAATAATCAGCATGTCTGCACTAGATGGTGATCTCAGTTTACTCTCTTCCATTCATGAAACCTTCACCAACTGTCTCCATATAATGTCCTTTAACAATGTGTTGATTCCTATTAATATACAGTATTGAAATTTCAATATACAATACTATATTTTAATTTAGAAGCTTTTAGTTTATCTTAGCTGCCAGAAAACCTGGAGAATGCAAAGGAAGCTTAGACAGGAAGATAGAATTGGTAACTAGATTGGAAAATAATCAAATTAGTTCATGATGTTAAATTGTGGTTAAGTTTGAAAAAAAATTGAAAGAGTTTATTACTGGAAAGACCAGTTTTAAATGAAAGGATAATGTTGATAAAGCTAATATAAACAATAATAGAATTTCGAATTATTTGTATAATTAAAAAGATTAATTTCACCCAGATGGGATATAAAAGATACTGTAAATATTTTTTCTGTGATCCAGAGCACAAGCAATAATAACATAACTTTTTCTCCTTCCAATGAGGATTTAATTATGTTGCATCAATTGGTCCCCACACTTTGGATCATCTGCACCAACTAGCCACACGCTTGTTATCCTGACAAGATCACAAGCTTCTACAAAGAGACCTGTTAAACACTTCATGTATGTTTGGAACTGAATTTAGAAAAGTAGGCATGGGCTATTTCACTGTACCTATTGGGAGCTCTTTAAGGAACCAGGGTTTATCCAGGGCTTGCACAGTAGTCACATAAACTCAGAAAAATTTGCATTTCAATTCAGAAAAAGTAAAGAGGAAACAGGCCCAGCCCTTTTAATAAACCACCAAGAGGTTTGGCAAGGTGCACACCCAGTTCCAATGCACTTTTGCCAATTATGGATACAAATACTGCACACATGTTCAGCTCCATGCACTGGAAAATCCTATTGTCTGACCTGGGAGGTGGCAGCCTGTTTTTCTTCTACATCCTCTGTTTGTAAATTTATGGCCACCTTCTTTCCCAAAGTTTGAGAAATCCACAATATCTATGCAATCAAGTAAGTTTCTCAGTTTGAAACGCTGTTACATTTAGACAGCAAAAATTTAGATGGATGTCAATCAGCATGTGATTAGAATTTTTTGAAATTATAGTAGTCATCTGAATTTACCTAGCAGCCATAATCTGATACTAAAGTTCTATTCTCAATTACACAGAATCACTTCCTTCCAGAACTGTAAACTGTGCCATTATACATGCTTTCACTCCCTAAAACAACAAGCATGGTTGATATGTGCTGAATGGCACTGCCCCTAACATCTTTAGGAAAGGAACCTTCTATATGAGTGTGTCAAGACTTTCTGCTACTTTTATGTCCTCAACTTAATCTTGTCTATTAGTATCAAATCAAGATACCTGACCCTCATGTATTTTTTCCTCAAACGTGAAAATTTGCCAGTGAGACAAATCAGGAATTTCCTAGGAGGCTTAGCAGAATTTGCCTCTCAGTAAATGCTATAGAGAAATTAAAGTATTTCTTCATTCATCACTATGATTTTATGCCTCTTTGAAAGATATGCAATTTGCTTTTGGAGGGTATTATTCACATCATTGCTTTGGCTGAGAGAGCAATTCCATATGCCAAAAAACATATTGCTTCCATTTGCTTTTATACTTATTTTAACACAATTGATCTTGCCAATTCATTCTTTAGAATTTCTGAGTGGAATTGTTTTTTTTTAAATATACGTTGCAATTCCTCTTCTCTTTCTATTGCTTTTGTTTCTTTTTAACAAATAGTATCTTTTCATTGCTCTATTCTCAGCCATAGCAACCATCCCATCAAAATACATATTCAAATGTATTTGCCTTTCTATTTTAATATCTTGAGCTAATCTCGTTTATTTCTTGTATTTTGAAAACTAGTATATAGTCAAAGACAGCCAGGAATATTTATTAAATCTTGTTAAGTGCAACTCATTTTCATCCCATTAGGATACCCCAGAATTTATTTCCAACAAACAAATCTCTCAATGGTATCCAAATAATCCATATAATTTATGTTGTCTATTCCCATTTCCAATCTTTTTAATAGACTGGAAGTGTACATGAGTGTATCACTTGAGCTGCTACGGGCATGTGTTTCCTTCTTAAATTTGCAAAGTTTATAGCAAAATATTTATAGATGTTATTTGTATATCATTTGACCCCGCTTATATTAGAAGAAAAGAATAATTATCAAGGAACTGAATAAATTAAGAAGTTGTTTTGTCACATCCCTAATCCTTGCTCTGGACAGATAATATCCTTTATAATTTAATTAACCAGATAAGTAAAGGAGAGAATGACTGCTAGGGGACTTCAAGAAGACAAGATATTGTGAATGAAGCCAACTTACTAAATTACCAACAACTAATTTCAGATTTATACTCCACCTCCCAACAAATGAGAACTATATGTCCTCTATAGCCTCAGAATCTGACTGAACCCAGTCCTTCCTTCTGCTGGATATAAAGAAAGGCACAGGTAGTCCTCAATTTACAACTACAATTGAGCCTGAAATTTTGGTTGTAAATCAGGTCACCATGTGACTGTACTCTATTTTATGACTGTTTTACAATAGTCATTAAGCAAGTCACCACCATAATTGTTATGTGAATCATGTGGTCATTAAGTAAAACACATGGTGGTAAATCCAAATCTATCTTATCCAATGGACATTTTTTGCTTGAAAATGACAAAAAAGTCACAAAATGTGATCATGTGACTATAGGATGCTGCAACTGGTCCTAAATGCAAGCCACTTCCCAAGCACCTAAAATGCAATTACATGATCACAGGGGTGGTGAGGAAGTCATAATTCTGAGGACAAGTCATAAGTAACTTTTTCAAATCTGTTATAACTTTGAATGGTAATTAAACAAGGGTTTGTAAGTCAACCAGCACAACAGCTGCTTAAAAACAAAGTGTTGGGTCAAGGGAGCAAGAACTACACAGCTTTCAATAAGGCTTCTGTAACATTAATCAGAAGTAAATAATAGAAGCTGTTATAAGAATTTCCAGCCTTATTTATTCTCAGTTAATTAAATCAGAATCGCGGAGCAATTTGAAATGATCCCAGATCTCTATCCACCTGGGCCAAATTACCACTGAGGTAAGCTGACAACTGACTCACTATCTTTTGTTTATGTCTGTATTTTCTTTCATTTGTTTCCTAGTCTCCCTAGAAACTTACACAAAGCTCCAGAAATCCATACTAAGAGACTGGCAAATAATAAGGTTTTCTCTCTATAACAATTTTGAGAAATTATGTGGGGTTCGCAAGATGCAGAGAAGTTCAGGGAATTATAGCACAGAAATATACAGCTTTAAATAACTGTTGTTTTTGTAGAAATAGATAAAACAGCCAGGCTGGCATTTTGCACTATGTTTTTATATCTGTTTGCTTTATTGAGCTAAATCTAATTTTATCTTACTCTCTATACAAATCAGAACTGAATGTAGACATAGCTTTTATATATTCTTCAGACTGCACTCATAAGAATATAAAGTCTTATATAGAATCTTTTGGTGAACTATAATTTGTGAGCATAGAGGATGGCCTTGAAGGACAGAGGGAATGTTACTAAGGCAACAAACAGATAAAGGAGCCTTGACTCCAAGGCAAGAAATTGGTTTAGGAAAATGCCTCAGTCAGGCCTTCTCCTTAATTCATATGAAGATAAAAGAGGAAGGAAAGGAAGCACATTCAGATTTTGTTACTACAATTGTTTTAAGTACCTTTAGGCCTGTGTTGGTTTCTTAGTTCGGTCTACTTTATAGTGCTGATAGAAATATTGGTAATTCTTTTTCCAGTCCCTTCATGGAAATATCTAATAAAAGGGGTCTCTTTGTAGCACACATTGCCATACTATAACTTTGTAGTCTGGACTATTGGACTTTCTTCTGGATATTTTTGCTTTGAAGAAGTCACCTGTTGACACATACAATGTGTCCACATTTCACATACCAGACTTAGGAGGGGTGTCAAATAAAATATCTTAGAAGATAGGAGGTGGCAGAAATTATCAAGCTAATACCTAAAAGGAGAAGGTGGACTTGACTGAAAATTCATAGGACTTCTGGGACAGGAGGTTTGTGTCATCCCCTTGAGGTAGACTAAGTCAGGGAACAGACAAAACAAAATCAACTGAAATTCTACTTTGTTTTAAGGTGAAATAATGGAATCCTTAATGGATCGGGGCGCTCTTCGCACAGTCACTTCTGCCCTCGTTATCTTCCGCCTTGACTATGGCAATGCTCTCTACATGGGGCTCTCCTTGAAGAGCATTCGGAGGCTGCAGTTGGTGCAGAGTGCGGCCGCACGGGTGATTTTGGGGGCTCCTTGGAGCTCCCATATTACATCTCTCCTGCGTGAGCTGCACTGGCTCCCTGTGGCCTTCCGGGTGCGATTCAAGGTGTTGGTTCTTACCTTCAAAGCGTTCCATGGCTTGGGACCTGGGTACTTATGGGACTGCCTGTCATCAGCCTCCCACCGGCCAGTACATTCCCACAGGGCGGGCCTCCTTGGGGTCCCATTGCCTGGACGCTGTCGTCTGACAGCCCCGAGGGTTCAAGCCTTCTCTGTGGGGGCACCCTCCCTTTGGAATGAACTGCCCCCGGAGATCTGGACCATTACAGACCTGCGGACCTTCTGGCATGCATTAAAGATCCATTTGTTCCAACAGGCCTGTCTGGCTGAACATTAATTTTGGGGTTGATTGGGTTTTTTAAATTTTTAAAATTTTAAATTTTTTATAATTTTAATTGTTAACTATTTAATTTATATTTTAAGTCTATTTTTATATTTTAAGTCTATTAGATGATTGTACACCGCCCCGAGTCCCTCAGGAGAGTGGTGGTCGAGAAATTCAAATAATAAATAAATAAATAATCTTTAAAGCCAGGATTCTTTCTCCTTTCCTCTTACGCAATCAAGACAGGGTAAGCTTGAGTTTCTTCTTTGTCATCTCTATCTTTCTGAGCTAAGCTGGTATTTTCAACTATAACTGTTGCATAATATCTTTAAAGATTTTCTCCATATTCCTCTGTAATAGTCACAAAGTGCTGACCTATTCATGTATATAATGTTCACAGGATTGGTTATTGACTGATTATGTGCCCTCCTATCAGTGTGTTGGCTCTTAGCAAGCACATAGACAAATCTTTAAATCCAACATAGGAATAATTTGAACCAGGTCATGTGTGCCTCTAGTGTGAATTCTGACTTGATTTGTTTGTTGATCCATTTGTTGGCTGTCTATGATATTCTCAGGAGGTTTCTTCTAACACCAAATTTCAAAAGCTCTTTCTATTCTGCCTCTTTAAAGTCCAACTTTCACTTCTACAATGTCACAAGAGTACCATTGCTGATGTTTGTAGCTGTAGACATGTCACAACATCTGAATTTCTTTTTCAAGACTTTCAGAGTTATTTCTACTAAATGGTAATCTGTGGTATATTTCTTCACTGCATGTTCCTTTATGTTGATGTTCAGAAGATAAGGAAGCTTATGTATTTATTTATCCAATTTATATAGACCTCCATCTCACCAACATGACTGTGGACAGCATACAGCAAAGCTAAACAATCCAAAAAAACCCTCTATAAATCATGAAAATCATGAAAACAATAAAAAAGACTTGTAAAACAGAACAAATACTGTAAACAACAGATGAAAGGATGTTAATAATAATGGAGCTATCTCACTAGTTCACCCACCCTCTAGGTCAGTGTTTCTCAACCTTGGCAACTTTAAGATCTTTGGACTTCAACTCCCAGAATTCCCCAGCCAATTGAAGTCCAAACATCTTAAAGTCGCCAAGGTTGAGAAACACTGCTCTAGATCTTAAGACAGAGGTGGGATTCGCACCTATTAGCTAGAACCAGTTGTTAACTTTCTAAACAGTTCAGGGAACTGCTGGTTCAGCTGGTTATTAGGGCACAAAACCGGTTGTTAAATTATTTGAATCACATCACTGTCTTAAGACACCTTCGGAACCTCAAAAGAGATGAGTTTGATTTCACTTTAGGTGAGAAGATCCCACAGCACAGGCATCAACAGCAGAAAAGGCTTGCTGCTTAGGACTCATCAAATGTAACTCCTTGGCACTCATAACATGCCATCTTTGCTAGGTTTGTGAAATGGGCAGATGAAATCAGAGAGGCAGTCCCTCAGATAACCCAGTCCTATGCTATGAAGGGCTTTAAAAGTGAACATCAATACCTTGAACTGGACCTGGAAAAAAACCAGTGTAGCTCATGAAGCAGAGATGTATGTTCACCAAAGACACACATAAATGTTCATACCATTGCATTTTGCACCAGCTAAAGTTTCTAGATACTCTTCAAGGGCAGCCCCATATAGAGTACACTGCAATAGTCCAACTGGAAAGTGACCAAGGTAGGAGTACTGTGAGTCCCTTCTGTCCACTAACAGGACTAGGAATATTATCAATATCTTCCTCATATAATAGTTGCAGTGAGAATCAATGCATTTTCAGCATGTTCCAGGTTCCAATCAGTCTCAGTTATTTTTAAGGGTCTGATTTTTATTTTATTTATTTTTCAAAATTTGTATACCGCCCCCTCTCCCAAGGGACTCGGGGCGGTGAACAGCAGATAAAAAACATACATAAACGACAATCTAAAAACCACTTAAAATAATTATATAAGCTGATATAATTTAAAATTAAATTAACCCAGTATTAAGATCAACAATTAAAATCAATAAAATTTAAAATTTAAAATTTAAACTAACTTAACAATTAAAATTTGGCCCTGAGGTATCAGGCCAGGCCGGCTAGCTGGAAGAGATGGGTTTTCAATGCACGTCGGAAGGCTTGGAGGTCAGTAACGGTCCGAATCTCAGGGGGAAGTTCGTTCCATAAGGAGGGTGCAGCCACAGAGAAGGCTCAAACCCTCGGGGTCGTCAGGCAACATCAGCCCAAAGGTGGAACCCCGAGGAGGCCTGCCCTGTGGGAGCGCACCAGTCAGTTGGAGGCTGATAGTGGCAACAGGTGGTTCCGTAAGTACCCGGGTCCCAAGCCATGGAGCGCTTTAAAGGTAAGTATCAACACCTTGAATCGCACCCAGAAGGCCACAGGAAGCCAGTGCAGCTCGCGCAGGAGAGGTGTAACATGGGAGCTCTGAGAAGCTCCCATAATTACCCACGTGGCCGCATTCTGCTCTAACTGTAGCCTCCAGATGCTTTTCAAGGGGAGCCCCATGTAGAGAGCATTGGCATAGTCTAGACGGGAAGTCACAAGGGCAGAAGTGACTG
>JAEANM010023948.1:0-11258 GCA_017656035.1 Myanophis thanlyinensis
TTGACCGCAAATAGGCTGAGAAGCAAGAAGCTTGTTCCGGGACTTCTTGCTGGAGCTTCTCGCTTTTCTCCATTTGCACGGACATGACGTCGCCACTTTTACGTCCAGTCCGGGACGTCCAGGTAAATTTATAAAATTTATAAAACCCGCCCGGACGCCCCGGACAGGACGTAAAAAGAGGACATGTCCGGGAAAAGAGGACGGTTGGTCACCCTAGTATATATCTATGGTTCTAAAATATTCTTCATTTTTCATTTTGACTCTAATCTCTGTGGAAAAATACAGGTTTATTAGCAGTTGAGGAGCTTTGAACTATTCTAAAAGAAATAGATTTTAAAATCTTCAGGAATGAGAAGCATTTTGCTTCCCTATAGGCATAAAGTCATCAGTAAAACTATCTCCTTTCACATAGAACATAGTATATGAAAAGTGCTTAAAGGCTCACAATTATGTTAGAGTCTGAACTATATCAGATAGGATGCCCTGAAATTATTACAAAAGTATTCATTTCTCTCTAATAGATAAATATATAAGGTTGATATTCTATATCTATACAGTTACTCCATACTGTCAGAGACACAATAACAAAGTTTTGTGAACTATGTCATTGGACCATGAAAATGCTGATCAAAATTCATTGATTTTTTTTCAGGAGGATGAATATGGAATATATTCTTCCATTATCTTTTAAGTATTATTTTAAAAGTATCTCATAAGCACAGTTGTAAGCTAGGTATTCTTTGGAAAATATAATTCTGCTTTGTTACCTTATTGTCATGGAATAGGTTTGAATTAAATCTCATACCTGAACCTGGTCACTTTGACTTTTTGTTTTCTACCAATATTATTTCACATATTTCATTTCATGAAGCTCCTCAAAGAATCAATAATTTCCACAGGATCAGCAGTCAGGGAGAGGTCATTCAATAAGAGCAACCCTAATGAGAACCTTGATTGTCTAACAAGGCATTTGACAGAGTTTTCCACAGGATAACTGGGAAAACATAGTGTTATCTGGAAACCCTATGGGGCCCATTAAGAGCCACTGTAACACTACAGACTTTGTTGGCTTCAGTTAGATCCATCACTATAAGAAGGTGATCTATCTACAACAATGGATTTGTGGAAAAGTTCATAAGAACCAAGTAACATTTTATGTGCTCCAAGATAAAGGCCAGATACTGTATATAAATCAGGCCAGTGATGCCCAAGTCTGTAGTTATCATGGCAGCCAGAAATTCCTGAACTATTTTTTGAATCTAGAAAGAGGAAGCAGAAATTTCTCCAAGTCAGCAGCCTGGATGAATCAACATCCAGTATAGTAATGACATTACTTGATGGTAAAAGAGACTTGATAGTAAAAGAATGGTAAAAGAACAACACCGCCCAAAAGCTAATCTCACAAATATCAGTCAAATTTGTGATGCAATATTTCTCGTAACACCCATAGTGTACCAATATATTGTTGTCACTTCTCTCCCCTTGCCCCAAGGGGAATACATGAAACCTGGTCAAAGAGTTTTCAGTGACAGGCATACACCTCTTTTCCCCTTTGTCAAGCCAGCTCTTGATACATGTCAGGTTTATCCTGTTATCCACAACTGAACCATGGATAGTGCTAAATATATTATATAGGCAAACTTGGCATTCAAAAGAATAATCCTGAACCCAGTCTGTTGAAATGTCTCTAAAAATGAGACTGGGGAGTAAAGATTGGTACCAAATTTCCGATTACTCTTACCCTGGAATAACTCACCTCTCTATGTATGCTATTTCTACTCCCTCACACTCACTACCATTATCCTCTACCCTAGTTCTATCAACTCACCTAAATGCCAAATAATAACCACATACAAGAGTTATAACCTCTACAGTACAATTCTATCAACTACTTCCCATTATTATCTCCTACCAAAACTAGAATCAATTTTTCCTTCACTTTTTCTTCCTCAACTCATTACTCCCTATAACTGTTTTTCACCAGCTGCATCAGAAGACAACCAGAAACTGTCCCCCTCTCCTGTTCTTACATTTAAGAGGAGATACTTTTCCTCAGGGGTCCTTCTTTGTCTTTCTTGGTTTTCTATTTGCTTTTTCACTCAGTCTACCAAAACATCTTCAAAAAGTTCAAGACAAGATAAGCCAAATAGTTTCATTGTTTAACAATGTATCAACAGAATTACATTATTACAGCAAAAAATACAATTTGATGAAAATACCTTGTTAATCATTTTTGTCAACATATTAGAGTTATATTTCCTTATCCACTGAGGTGGGCAAGGCAATATATTTTCCAAGTAGATTCCATATATCTTACTTATCTTACTGGAGTTGCTATTTTACAGGTCTTTATCCCCCACACAGAATAAAACAGTAATATTCCATTGGTTCAAGAGATTCTAGCAAATTGATTGCAAATTAGTTTTAGTTCATTCTACACTGAAATGATAATTTTTCTTTGACTTACCAGAGGTTCTGCCATGATGATGCGGATCTTGCGTTCAGCCAGTGTGGTAAAGTTAACAAATAAACTTTTCAAGACATATTCTCCAGGCTTACTATCTGGATCAACATTGATAGGTAGCATGGTTGGAGGTCCCTTTTCTTTTTGTGTGCCAGAAACAGAAGGGACAGGTGGTTTAATGTATCCGTTGCCCACTGGAGATGCTGAAAATTAAAAATGCAATATATATTTAATAAAACATAATTTAGATTATAAAATTATTTTATTCCAATATAGACTATATAACCTTATTAAGGAGTTTGCAGAATGTAGATTGTTAAGTTTGAATGGATTAAAGCCTAATATTATTTTTAATGTGAATATGTAAAGACATTGTAGAGCTGTTACAATTAAATATTAGGCAGTGGCACTATCTTCTAAAATGCAGAACACAGAGAAGATAAAAACACACAGGGCATCTGAAACTGCCTTACTTAAATATCATAGTCAGTTCCTTGTTTGTGTGTATAACCACAAGAGCATAATACTTACACATCACACAAATAAACTAATTATATTGCAGGGAGAATCCCAGACAAGGGGAGGTAGATTTCCCTGTACAATCTTTTCTGAACAACAGTCTCTCTTCTACTGTGCTTTCCTAGTATTTCATTAAGAAATAATGATGCCATCATATAATGGTGTCATTAAGGTTATATGCAGTTACATCTTTGAAAAAAGTTTTTCTAAGAAGCTTTCTTAATTAGTGGTTGCAATGAATTCCACATAAATCAGGAAGAGCTGCTTCCAAAAATGTGTAAGGTTTGGTTGGAAATAACTCTAGTTACTACAAATGGGAATGTAACAGTGCTGAATGAATGAAGAAGAAAACATATTAACGCTATGAACCCAGAGAATTCAGGATTTTAAAAGGTGAAATAAAATATTGTGCCAGATTGAATGTTTGTCTAGATGAATACTAATGGGAATATTAAATGCTGATAAATAAATCAGACAGCTACTCATCATATCTGAAAGTTGCATTTAAAGTTGAATGGTCCATTCCCTCTGGGATGCAGTCTAAACAGGCAATATTTCTTTCAGCTGATACATTTTTCATAATAATCCCCAGAAGTAGAAATATAGTTAGTACATTGAACTCTGATTTTGCATAGTAGTCAATATTGCAGATTGACTTAATTATCATTTTTTCTATTTGTATTAAGTCAAGCTAATGTCACCACACAACACAACAAATTAATTTTTGGTCACTTTTCTGTTGTTTACATAACAAAAAAAGTAAATTTATTTTTCCATACCAAACAATACATCATACAATTCAAACTTTATCATATAAAGCTTTTTCTTCAACTCTGCCTATTTTTTAACTAACATTATTCCAAATACGTGTACTTTTCTTGCTTTATTTCTTCACTCACTTGAGATCAGCATAAGCCACCATTTACTGAATATAGATAATCAGTATTCTAAATATTTTTTTAAATGTGAAAATGTCTGGCCAGTGCAGACTATTCTAACGTAGCATCTTCATCCCATGCATGTGACAAATGAGTCAGATATAACAGCATTACCACCAACCGTTACTCTTGAAAGTAACACAGTATTCATGGACCATGAGAGGGCAGGTTAAGGTTAAACGTAAACAAAATTGAATTAGTAGTTCATATGTTTGATCCTATAGTAACTTAAGAAATTGTTAGTTCTGTGAATATATAGTCTTGTTTTAATCTTCCCATGTCAAAAATCTTAAATACTAAAGACAATTTCCAAACAATCAAAACAATCGATTTGTTGCTGAAAGTTCTCTGGAAATAATAAAACATATATGATTCTGAGATTTTTATGCTGTAGATTTCCCCTCATCATTTAACTTTATTTGTATTCAAGAAAATTTCTTAACCTCAATTGTTTTTCCATTCAAGGAACTCCACAATGGCAACAAGTATTAGTACACTACGCACTTTCACTTTACAAACTACAGTTACAATTTAATTACCATTAAGTTACCATTCTAATTTTATAATTAAAATAAGTCATAAAATATAAAATTAAGAAAAATGAAACAAAAATATCCTATTCCTGTGGTTATGCATCAATTAGCTATTTTCTCCCTGGCCAAAAATAAATATTTAAATTAGGTTTCCTGACTGATAATCCTTCTCTGCTCTCAACCCTTTATTACTAAGTTTTCTTCCTATATTATAGTGCTGTGTCCTTAATGATAATTATAATTAAATACAGCAGATAGCATAGTAGTACAGTGACACATGCATTAGAAGAATTCAAGATAAAAAATGACGCCCTTTCCAAAGCTTTTCAAATATACAATAAAAGATATTCCTTTGATTATAAAGCAAAATCAATGAAGAAATATATATCAGGCAAAACCCGAACCTCATTAAGGCCATATTTTTGTTATCTGCCCACATCTATATCTATAAACCTGTATATATTTGGTTTTTAAACAGAAAATTCTAACAAGTCAATTTGAAATTCAAACTTATGGAAACGCTTTTTGTCTTTCTTTCTTTTTTACCTACCAAGTCCTTTTATTAAGCTGATCACACTGGATCGCCGCCAGCAGGCCAGTGAAATCTCCATGAGGATGACAATGTCAAAAAAAAGTTCCCGATCTTAAAATTAATTTGTTTCTATGGCTGAGGAAAAAAAATGACTTGCTTCATGTCCCTAGCTCAGTCATTTTGTTACAGAAGTTTTTATTAACTTCAGATTCAAAGCTAGAACTTTGGAGTTTTAAATGACGGCAACCTGCAGCTTCCTGATCAGAACACATTTTCCATAACCAAAGAGGTAATTTTTAGCCTCAGTGTATGATGATGATCTACAACTTGCAGAGTAGCTGCCAGTCTATATTTATCCACAAGCACATACTATACTGACAGATTAGCAAAACTACTTCATGCACTCCAAGCACATGAGACATGCCTGGTAAACAACTCTTGCATACCAACAACATATATTATCATACAGACTATGGTGGAGGTAGCATTTCTCCCCAGAAAAGTTAGATAATACTGATAACACAGAATAAATGATAAAAGCATTTGCTTTGTAACCAAAGGTCCTAAATCATACATAGAAACAATATGAATTCCTTTAGACACAACACAGAGGGTGTCCTTTTAACAGTGTCAAAAGAAGTGTGAAATTGCACATCCTCAAAGAAAGTTACAGTTTATACTGTGACTAAAATTTACACATTTGTTGAGGATAAACCCTCCTCATGCTTATTCCTGAACAGGATTAGAATATTAAACTAGTATGAAATATCAACACTGAACAGAATTTAATATGCTACAATTCACAGCAAATGTCGTTCTAAGATGACTTGCAAAATGTTTTTAAACCATCAAGAACTACATGAACAATTCCAGGCATTTCTGAGTCAGGACTGACTACAAAACTCACACGTACACAATCTAAAAAGTTAAAAACAGCAACATAAAATGAATTCTATGGAAATTATATTAACTATAATGAAAAGAAAGTTATTCCAAAGAAAAAAGGGAAATTTCCAACAACTGCATTTAAGTTTGAGTTGACAAGCTATTATTTATAATAAAAATAACAACAATAACTACACTATGTATCTTCTCGAGGACTAATTAAAATGAAAAATGCAAGATGGCTCACATCTGAGTAGCTGCCAAGAATAGTGCAAGGCTGCCTACAACCTCTCTTCTTCAATTCATAGTCATACTGTATCTTCCCAACAATGTATCTTGCTATCTTAAGCAGTGATCACAAGGAGTTTCTCCAAACAAACTTGCTAAAACTAACAGCAGCTAACTAACAGTTCAAGCCCCCCCCCCCTTTCAGGAGGGTGGAACCAGAAAGAGAAGAGGGGAAGACTTCAAGCCATTTCATATACATTTCTTGTCATAAAATCAAGCATAAATCCAAAGGATTTAGGGAAATCCTCTCAACTTTCTTTATAGAAAGCAAGTTGGAATATGAATATAGATCATTTGAGTGTATAGATATATTGATCATTAAGAGCACAATGTCTAGGAATGTAGAATATACCAGTAGATAGATCAAGAATATAGGTAGATACAGATCTATCTATAATATAGGCAGATATAGAATAAAGAATATTCTATAGAGATAGAATAGAAATATCAAGAGCGCAATGACTAAGACAAAGTATACGGGATATAGAATAAAACCAATTAATTAGTACTGTAGCTAACTTCTACTCACTTAAGGAACTTACATGGTGTGTGATAGTCCTATACGGTAAATGTCAAAGACAGTTTTTCTACTTCTAAAAGGTGCTGCAGAATTTATTGAATAATTATAGCAGGATGAATTATTTTTGCAACCTTTTGTGCAATCAGTTTTGAAACACTGCTATTCACTTTCTTCTTTTCATCCATGACTTCAGCTTCAAGCAAGAAGCCAACCAACTTCAAACAATCATACTAGGATGGTCAAAGCAATAGTGGGCATAAATAATTCCACTCCTTCCTTTCTCCTTTCCTTCTGTCCCTCAAGCAGAGGAACGCACAACACATGCTCCTCTGCACATACTGCAGTGAGGCTTTTAAAGCTTCCACACGTTCAGAAGCAATTTTCTAAAAGGGAATCCGAATATGGGGTAGAAAATTAACTGCTCCTCTCATGAGCACAAACTTTCTTTTCAAAAATCACTTCTGTACAATCATTAGCCTTTAAAATAACCCTAACAATAGAAGCGATTTTAAACCCTTGTGGTGGGGAGGAAAACTTGTTATTGCCATTCAATCTTTTCCCCCTGTAGAGCAAACTCAGCTGCACTAGGGTGATGGGGTAGTGGAATAGCTTCCTTAAATTGCCTGTGGACTGAATGAGAAACCAGAAGAGCTGTCTGGGGAGGGGGTGGTTGGGGGGGGGAGGGGCAAAGATCATTTAGTTTACACTCTGGAATTCTTTTGTTAAAAAAACAGCTGTAAAAAAAAAAAAGCACAATTATGTCACCTGACTCACCAGTAGCAATCGTATCATCAGAACTACCATTATGAATTTTAATTAGTCAAAAGCAAAACACAAGCTCTGGCTATATTTCAAAACATAAATTAATGTGCTGAAGTTGGAAGTTGGTTTTATGCTGCATTAAGACTTTTGTGACAATACAATCAACCTAAAGAAACTAAATACGAAGTCTCATCAATGGACTAAAACTATTTTCTGAAAACAATGTGGAAATAAATGTATGCACATAGCAAATCTCACCAAGATATACTAAGAGACACTGCATCTGCATCAAATGTGCAAGCTTTTGGTAGAATCTCAAGAATCATTAGCAATTCTGCAAAAATATATGGATTTATTATGGAAAAGTGAAACTTACGCGGCCTTTTACACTTATTAAATATTAATTTACAGTGGCTAAATATAATTCAAAAGTACCAAATGTGAATCTTATGAGACAGCTGGTGTGAATGGAATACTGCCAACCAATATACGATAAGAACCTGCCTCCATTTTTAATAGATGATGCAACCACACATACAGAAAGGTTTAACAAATAATGCAAATATATTTTATGTCAAGAAGACAAAAGGCCTCAGAGAGACCAAAACTAAGACTTTTTCCAATTGTTATTGCTTTGGAAAAATGATTAAACTTATAACCCATTAGTTAAATTTAAAAGAAAAAAATATTTTCATTAACTATATTGGTTCTTGCATAGTTATGATTTTTGAGGCTAGTTCCTAATTGGTTCCTCATCTAAAACTTCCAATTAGTTCATTTTGAAGAACTCCCAAGAGAATCAGTTCCTAATTGGCCAGTCTTTGAGTCAAGCTGTTGATTAGTTCTTTGTGGGGAGACTTGTGATTTGTCTATTTTCTTGTATTCCTGCAATGTGGACAATTGCGAGATCAGCTTGCCAGGTTCAAAACAACAGCCCAACGCAATAAAGCTGCTCACTCTCCCAACTTGATGACTCTGAGCAGTTCACAACAATGAAATGAAGAAATTTCAGTGAAATCAATAAAAAATATAGTGAAACAATGCCAAGTATGATGAAGGAAAAAATAGTGCAGCATCTCCATCAACTTCTTTAAACTAATGATCAATGTATAAACTATTTGGTTTGTCTCCATATTTCTTTATCAGACAAGACTGTACACAAATATATGCTTTGTTAACAAAAGTCTATATCGTCACATTGCTTGATAGACTGAAAATATTAAATTCAGTTACCACACTTCCAGTCGCATGAAAAGTAAATACAATGCTGTCAGCCATAAAATATTTACTAAGAAATTACTTAACACTGCCTTTCAAATGAGACAGTGGAAGGAAAAAATACTCCACTGTTGTTTAACTATCTACAATTATAACTGCTATAACCAGTATAAATAAGAGCATCAAAATTTAACTTTGTATAAACGAATAATTTTGTATATGTTATTTTGTCCTGTTAAATGGAAAAATACTTTCAAACATGACAGTAGAATTAATCTTAGAACATGTTCTCATAAATTATCTCAAGCACTTTTGTTTAAATGAATACTAGTATGGCCTTCCTTCTCTTCATTTATCTTACAGTATCAGTCAAATAAGTTCAATAGCAATAAAGTTAAAATAATGGAAAAACTGCCCATAAGCAAATACATACATTCAGATGCCTATAGAAAAAGACTTAATGCATACATAGCCTGCCTTTCTTCCTGTGAACTCTAGGTGGCAAGCCAATTAAAGCAGATTCCATCCAATATCATTGGCCAGTACAGCAAATAGCGCATTGTTACATCATGGAAATTTATAAGAGTTTTTCCTATGCCAAGACTTCTGTATTTACTGTTGTAAGTTACAACTAATTAGGGCAGATGTCTGAAAGTAGTTTTTTATATGATTTTTATTTAAAGTTTTAAGAAAAGTAATAAAAACTATTATAAACTAATATAGAATAAAAAAGAGGAAAAAGAAAGGGAGAAAAAAGAAAAAACTAAAAGTGCAGAAAGAAAAAATGTAGAAGAAAAATAGGAAGGAAAAAGATATAAACAAATATATAAAGTGACTTCTGATCTTCACAAAAGTTACATATTGCTTATAACTATTTTAGCCTCTTTTAGTCTCTAAAGTTACATCATGACTTTTTTTCTTTCAAGTTATTTTAACCATTTCAAGCAAGACTTGTCATTTCCATCAACCGTTCCTTTATTGTACGTACTGCAAAATCTTCCCACATTCGTGCATACAGTACAATAAATTATGCATATAAAAAGTGTTTCATGGCTCTTTTCTAACTATTTATTTATCCATCCCAAGGGGAAAAGTTATGGTTTCAATTGAATGTTAACCTGTAAAATCCTCTGAATTACTGTATGTATTTGACCAGGCATGTCAAACTCAGAGTCCCCCGAGGGCCATATTGTCACATTTGAGTTATGATGAGGGCCGCACTCTTTTCAATTGGGTGGCAGCGGCTGGGCTTGCCCTTGCCAGCTCAGAGGGCAACCCATGTTGCTCTTGGGATGGCGGGACAAGCGGAAAACACAAGCCGGTGGTGGTGGCATGGGTTGGGTTGCAAGCGCTGGCCTCGCCCAACTGGCTCCTCTGACCAGGCTAAGGAGGAGTTGCTGTCACTCCAGGGGAAAGGAGTTTCTCTTGCAACTTGCCCAGGGAGCCTCAGAAGCTTTTTTGCTTATTTGTTACATGTCTAGATTGCCTTTTCAACAGTGAACTCAATACAGCATGTAGGGTTCTCCTTCCTGTTTATTTACTTACTTAATTTTATTTATTGATTTAAAATATTTTACCCCGCCTTTCTGCTCAAGAAGGATCCAAGGTGACGTGTAAAACATTGTTTGTGCGGGCCACAGGTGCACTTGGAATGGGCCAAATGTGGCCCCCGGGCAGCATGTTTGACATGCCTGTGTTTGACCCTGTATTTGGCAGAATGTTCTAGTTTTCTACATGTCCACCTACCATAATAAAATCACCCTTCTTGTTCATATTTCCAACCTAAATTTGAAGTACCTTTGTATGTTCTGGATTATTTTCCAGTGTCATATATCAAAGGTACATCCTTTTATAAAGATTCTTCTTAAGATTATAGTATAATTTAGAGTCGAATCCTTTCAAAGATATATTCCCATTGTTCTATTTGCATATTATAAGCAAACATTTTTAGTGTCAGCATTCCCAAAGAAATCAGAACTCAGAGGCAGACAGGTCCCTCAAAGAACATATTTATTGGATACATCATATTGCCACAGCTAGTGAAAACCAATTCTTAAGTTTCCAGTGTTAATAGCGCAATTAAAAGAGTAACTGTTTCCCTCCCCAAATGTCCTAAGCCACATTGTCCAATTAAAACAGTCAGCGGGCTCCACGGTCACTCCTCTCCTCCTTCAACTGTCACCTATTGGGATGACCTTGGTTCCTATGGGAAGACTTGCTGTTTTGTCTGCGAGATAGTCTACCTACTCCCCACTCCTAGAGTATGAGGCAACTTTGCAGCAAGAAAAAATGGCTTCAGCCATTCGATTCAGAGTTGACATTTAGCCTATTTTATTATTCTTTGTCCTTTTTTCAAATTTCAATAAAATTGATAGTTTAGCAATTATATGATAACTGTAAGTAAGAAAACTATTGACAACTGTGTCCCTCTGATATCACTAGTTCTCTTAATTTTATTTTACATTCCCTTTGATCTCACAACATGTTAACATTTATCTTTGCTTATTATTTCTCGTTTATAATAGGCTGACCATATTTGATAAACAAAAAAAGAGGATGGGGGGGCGTCGGCGTCAGCCGGGGGGCGGGGCGTCAGCCG
>JAEANM010023949.1:0-11257 GCA_017656035.1 Myanophis thanlyinensis
AGCGACAACTGTGTGCCGTATATATATATTAGCCAATTGTTTATTCTGCTGGTATTTTTTAAAAATTCAGGGAGGCCAATATAGATCTATTTCGAGTTCATTTGCTCTCTTCAATAATAGTGACATTTACAAAGCAGGACAAATTATAGAAGAGTTTATGAAACACAAAACTGGCAGCTGTGTTTGTGTTCAGTGTTGGGAGATATGTTAACAGGATCAGATATGATTAAAACTTTGTTATCTTATAAATAGGATTATATTAATTTCATTTCATACAATGTCTATTTTACTACTAGAATATTCTCTGTAACTCTTAATTTTGGAAAGAAATCCTCAACTTCATCTGCAGTATACCATACATATCATTATTGTTTTAAGACCAAACCACTGTTTAATATATATCTTGTTTTTTTATTTGTTTCTATAACTAAGAGTGACTATGCTCCAATGGCTGATGCTTTGTGTTCAATTAGAATTCCAAAGGAGTATTAAATGCCAAAAATATTCATGCTGTCAGGTTTCACTATAATCCAAGCACTTTTGTGCCGATTTTACTTTGTAATTCATCCAGCAGCAATGAAGTCATACTGGGGAAGGAATATCAAATCAATTCTATTCTAACAACATAGACATGGTTGCTCAGATATATAATAAACAGTGGTGACAGACATTCTTCTATTTGTTATAGAACCACTAAGGCTTCACAAAACTAACATAATACATAAGAACATGTGAATGTGCAAACACTTTAAAAAGCTCCAAGTGATATTTCTTTAGGGCCCAAACAAATTAAGACTTAGCAGTAGTACATAGAAACCAGATTGTGAAATAAACCTGTAGAAACAGCTGCACCCTGGAAAACTCTAAACATTTCTGAGAGTTTTCTTATTAAACAGTGCTATTAAGAGCAATTAGAAATACTAAAAAACATTGGTCCTATAAATAGGTGACATCTCATTTATATCTAACTGGCCAACTGAAATGAAAATGCATTAGGTTCTACTGTACAAAAATATTAACATTGGATATATAAGCCCAATTGTTCATGCATTAGGGCATATTTACTACTTTCTAAACAAAGATGCTACAGATTAAAATTATCCTCAAATGGAAAACAGAGGAAGAGGGTAGAGAGATTTAAACTATTTATATAGCAACTAATGTGTACTATGTAGACACTATAACAACTAATTTATAAGTTCACAAATTAGCATAAATTTGCATAGAGAAAAATGTTTTTGTTTTTTTTTCTATTTCCAGAGTGAAAGCAAACACTAATACTAAAACTCCATCATGATATTTGTATTATTGATGGATGATTGATTGAATAATTTCTAAGGCTACCCACTAACCAAAGAACTCTAGGCAGCTTACAAAGGTTAAAAACAGTAAGAACACCAAATAAACATCAAAAGACAACCCATTTGTGTAGTAATATAAGAAAATTATATAGATTGTCATTTTAATTGTCTAAATATAAGGAAGATTGTTATACCACTTCATAAATAAAATCATTTTTTCATGTTTACGTTCCAGTGTTACGATGTGGTAATATAACTGAGAAAGTAAAGGTCATTAAATACCTCGGTATCTATTTTCACTCTTCTTTGTCCTGGAAAGTTCAATCCTCTAATCTTATGCTGTATGCACAAGAAAAATCTTAACAAAGTAGCTATTAAATATATTCATCTCCAAGCAATTATTATGTGGTCTGGATGTGAGAGTATTATCATCTTCACTTTGTCATTATCAGATCATTTCCTGGTTAAGTTGTAATTGACTGCTGCAGAGCTGGACCATTTGGAAGGCCTACCCTAGGCATAGTGTTACTTCAAATTGTTCCAGTGGTTGTTTGTGGATCATTCAAATCCAAAGACTGCCCAATAACCAGTAGCCTTCTCTTTTTTGGCAAAGGTGGTTGAAATAGTAGTTCAGTATCAATTACGGAGTAACCTAATGAAAGTAGATTATTTGGACTGTAATCAGTCAGAGTTCAGGTACAGACATGGAACAGACAGCATTGGATACTGTGTCATCTTTTTAGACCTGTCGGTGACCTCTGATAACATTGACTATGGATGTGATGGTGAACCTATGACATGCAGAGCCATCTTGCTGGGCACACAAGCTGTCGGCCAACTTACCTCAAGCTGAGCATGCACATTTGCAGAGACCCAGCTGGTCTTTGGGCATCCACTGTGCATGTGTGCGATTGCAGTGGGAAATCCAGCTGGTCTTCGGAGCTCTCCTGTGCATGCACGCGTGATTGCTCATGTGTGCATGAGTACCTGTGTGCAGTGAGCGTGCATTGCACGTGCAAAAGCTGCATGTATGTGCAGATGGTGTGGCTGCACATGCAGTGCACATGGAGGAGTCGCACGCAAGTGTGGATGGCATGCGCAAAGCATGTACTTTTCAGCATTGATAAGTAAAAGGTTCACCATCACTGGACTATGGTATTCTTCTCCATTGTGCTGATTGCAGAGAATCCAATTATATGGATCCTCTGCTCAGCACAATGAGAAAGAGTGTATCAGGTAGGACTAACACCTTTTCTGGACCAGCTATGTGGGTTGGGAAATAGAAGCACAGGTTTCCATTCTTTCCTCAGCAGCCATTTCAAGTGATTAGGTAGAAAACATCAGTATAGTGCTGCTATCATGACATAAATCACTTCCGTCTCCTCTGTTATTTGACATTTACAACTTCAGTTTCTGGAGAGGTAATACAAAGGCTCACATCTAAAGTCATCAATATGCAGAAGATACACAGCCCTATACTATATCCCTATCTGTCAAATTCTTATCGCAGTGCCAGGAAGCTGCTGATCTGGATGAGATGAAACAAGTTCAAATTGAACCTAATAAGATGGAGCTGTTGTTGGTACAATATCCCTTTAGCCCCTTAGGTTGTCTTTGGGTGAAACTGCATTGCCACTGAAGGACCAAATCCATAACTTTGGGATTCTTCTGGACTTGCAATTTTTGTTGGATCTGCAGTTAGAGATTGTATCCAGGAAAGATTTTGTCCAGTGTCTGCCCTTGAAGATAGAGCAGGCTCAGAAGCCAGCATGAATGTGAAAAATACTTTTATTTTATGACATCTTGCAAATCTGAATAAGCTTCTCTCCGTCTTCCTTTTTTTGGGGGAGGGAACTAGGGAGGGTCAAATTAAATTTTTGTTCTGGACACAGATTTCATTTATCTAACCATTTCCTTGTTTGTAGTTTGTTAACTCTTCAAGATAGTCTAGACAAGAAACATGATCAGGATGAACAACACTATTTTTTCCTTCCATTCAGTTATCTCTGATTCTCGGAAACTGCTTGGACAAATCCTTGCAGTTTTCTTGGCAATCATTTTCAGAAGTGGCTTGCTATTGTCTCCATCTTACAGCTGAAAGAAAATGACTGGCCCAAAGTAACTCATCTGGCTAGATGGGACTAGATCTCCTGGTTTCCCAGTTTCTAAGCCAACCCCTTAACTATTACAATAAAGGCTCTTATCTTTATTGTATAGTTACAGGTACATTAAAGAGAGTGCTGTAAGAGTGAAAGTTTTACGTCTTTTAGTTTCTAGAAAACGAGAGGCTCCCTTCTGAAATGCTTCCTTTGCTTTCCCCACCTACAGCTGCCTTTTATCAAACTGAAGGTTGTAGATCTTCCTCTGTCTCCCAGGGTCATTCCCATATACTATCACTTTGTTCTTCCTCTTGTTCCTCAAGGTTATTCCTACTTCCCATTGTATCCAACTTTGGCTGATGTTCCAATACAATCTTAGTTGAAAAGGAGGATATGATTATAATAGGAGATTGATTCTCTCACCACCACATTTAGATTGCAAAACATTCTACAATAAGCCACCTTTAAGCACCACTCATAAGCTCTAGCTGATGCAAAATGTGGCAACAAACTAGCTCATGGATGCTGGTGGGTACATGTTATACTTGTCTTTTGGATATTGAATTGGCTTCCTATTAGCTTCAAGGTAGAGCTATTGCTTGTTTAAATCTGTAAAGCCCTGTATAGCTTGATCCTGGGTTACTCGCAAGACTGCATCTCTCCACTGGAGTCAGTCCAACGAATCTTGCAAAAATAAGAAGCTAGCTGTCCACCATTTCCAGGAGGTCAAGAAGGAAGTCAAGAACTCACACAGTGTGTTTCAGTACTGAGGACCTAGGAGAACACTTCACTGGTACTTTTAAACACTTTGCACTGAAAGATATAGGTCGGGAGATTCAATAATGTCCTCTTTCTAGAATGTTTGTGTATGTGTTCAAACCCTGAACATGAGACAGTTACATGTCTTTTTAACAAACTCTATCTATATCTTTGGAGGAAATGCTAATTTCTCTTCTAATCACAAATTACTAAGATTAATACATATGTGTTCCCTATTAAATGACTAAAAGCAAAAGGGACCAAGATCTCTAAGAAGATTGCTAAATTCTGTGCCATACAGTAGTGGTTAGAAGCCATTGGGTCTGAATGTAGGTAGGTACTGGAATAAACTTGCTTTTTTTATACTGGATGTGATATATTTTAACATTGTTTTCTTTCTTATCTTTTTAACTTGTGACTGTAAATTCTTTAATAAATAAAGTGTTAGTCTCCTTGAGAGCCATCAATGTTGGAAAGTCTAATATGAGTCAATCAATTTTTAAAACACCACTCTTATGTCCAAAAGTAAATGTCTTTTTTAAGAATGAAATCTATCTGATAACAAATTAAAATACAATAAAATATAATTTTAATAAAATTAGCCAAAATTAGCATTTAGGCCAATGGAAAAAAAATGATTAGAAATCTGCCACATAAGCATAACAGGATAGGCATCAGCTGAATGCTGAATTTAAAATGGGTAATTTTATTTTTTATGACTCTCTCATTCAAAGGAAACACATTTATTTATCATAATAATAGTTTGCAAACAGTCTGTTCTAATCAGGGCAGAAGACTCTATTGAATTCCTCAATAATTAGTTTATAATTTGCATATTCTGCAAAGTGTGTGTGAGTCCCAAAAGACAACCAAAAACATGAAATGATGAAGGTCTTACATAAGAAAAAGATAAAATATTCATAGTTCATTGATTAATGCACAATGAATCGGTCTTAAGTCAGTTTGTTATGACATTTACACAGTGAGTTTGCCTCTGAATAAAAGAGGCCAAATGCTCATGAGTTGTTGTGGATAAGTGAATAAATTAGTTGTTAATTACTAATACTGACATTATAGCAAGTGACTGTTATTTCTGCTTCAGAATCTTTTTGTATTTTAGACTTGACTAATCTGTTTCAGAACTGTATTAACATCTGTCACCTATACAATTAGCATAGTTGCTGAGTTTTTGTTTTGAATAAGCAAAATTATTGAATAAATCAACTAAAGTCTATGAACTTGTGTGTGTGTTAATACGATTTATCACTATAGAGAAGTGGCAATTTGATATGGCAAAGGAAATAAGTTGCTACTTATGAACAAGGAAAGAAATATGAGTATGTGAGAAAATAATAAAAGCTATATAAACAAACATAATTGAAAAGTAGAAATCAGACAGTCCAAATTAAACAGTCAAATATATGGTGTGACAATGTAAGGCTATAATCAAGGACAAGCTATTTCAGGAACTGCAATGGAGCAGATGGAAATTTGCCTTTATATGAATCATTGGTTGCGTTTCCTCTCTGAAACCTATTCATTTGGAATCGGTAAGAATTCATCTGTGTTTTGGACATTAAGAGGAATAAGAAACTTGTACTAGGTCAGGGGTGTCAAACTCATGGCCCACGGTCTGGATGTGTCGTGCACTGGCAATGCCCACCCCCGGTTTAACAAAGGGGGGAAAGTTGCAATATGTCATGTGACAACATGTCATTGAGAGTTTCCACCCCTATACTAGGTATATCAGGTCAATATAACCTTTTATTAAACTTGCCAAACATGTATAGCCTTAAGGTTGTAAATTATATACATGTTAGGGACTGAGGGTAGGTATCAGCAAATCTGTTTTGAACCAAAACTGTATCCTTTTGATTATACCGAGACTGAGGATTTTTCCCATTACCTTTTATACTGCTATTATATTTATCAGTTTGTGAGAAATGTATTAAAAATATCTTATAAGAATCTCTTAGCTTAATTCAGGTGAAGAAAATGCTTGTTTCACTTTATCTGAATGATCTGCAAGAGATTGGTCCAAGTCACATAGAAATCACATAGAAATGGAAAACTCTGGCACTATGGATTTCCTTATTTTAATTGCATTATAATTTTTAAGTTGTTTTGTTGCTTTATTCTTTGAGATAATGGCAGTAACTTCGTATGTTTAATAAGTAAACCTCAATCTCTATCATAGGTTTTGGGGGAGGATTGGTATATATTTTTGAACATTCCATATATGACATAGTCTTTAAGAGGCAGTACTGCTGATAGGATGGCATACATCAACAGCATGCCATTTTCCTTGCTTCTACTTATCTCACACTTTATTCTAAAGTAATATGGCATCTTCCAGAGCAGCATAGAGGCCAAGGGGCAGAAAAGTAGAAAAAAGTACAGAAAGAAAACCTGTTCCTCAAGCAGATATCCATATGGAAAGTATATTGAGAAAATATTACTGCTAGGCTGAATATAATTTTATAAATTATGGTCATTTGGAGTGAAATTTTAAGCAAAAATTATACAGGTTTATGAAAATGGAATTTACCATTAGAATTGAATTACCAGAGATTTTCCTTTCTTTTTTGCACAAAAAAAATTCTTATCACTACTTTGACAATATAATAGAAACCTCTACATTCCTAATGCTTAAGTATGATATTTATGTCTTAATAACATTTTCATTATCAATTAACATTTTCCTTCATACATTTGTTATTCAGTCATCAAGTATCAATAGAGACCTGATGTCTTAGACAACCCATGAATTCTACATTTCCTTAACTCCAAATTTCCTTGATTCAGAAACCGTGCTCATTTTAAATGTTAAAGTCAGTATTTGTGTGTGCCATGCCTACCGATAATAGCTTATTACATTTTTCCTCATAATTGAAATTATAAATATCAATCATGGAGAACTTACAATTCAATTACATTTAACCCAAAACAAACAGTTCTGAAAAAGAAATATTTTAGATGGTGGTATCAGGGCTTCCATGTTTATATGGTCAAAATGTTTGATTCATTATATAAATGAACATTATAGGCATATAAAACATATATGGATGACTCTGTCTTCCAACCCCCCCCCCCCCCAAATTTACGCTTTAAGCAGTATTATTATCCTGAATCAAATATTCCCTTCTCCCCTACCCCTGATGAGTACTGGCAAATTAAACAACAATCTCTCTTGCTAGACTTCAGAGATCTACTAGGGTTTTTTGTTGTTTATTTATTTAAATACTTGGGGACAAAATAGCAAGCATTTTGCTTTTTGCTGTAAAAGATTACACTATGAGTGCAACTGGACCAAAGCCTTTGAAAAAGTCAGACAAAATAAATGAAAATAAGTTTAATTTGATCTGAACTGTGATCTCTTTTTTTCATCAATGTAAACATTTTGAAGAACGATGCAATGGAATAATGCAGAATAAAATGGCATTTCTTCACTTTATTTCATATGCAAAATTTGGACATTCATTTAAAGGAGCATGGTTCTTCCTTCGTGGGAGAGCAACAAATTAATTTTCCAACACAATGAATTAATGTGGGACAAGTGGGAGCAATTCCCAGTTTTTCAAGACATCTACAGTATGGTTTAGTTGCATGAATCACTGTACCTAATTGTAAGGATAGCCCTGTTTATTCTTGCCTTCAATCTGATTAACCTTGGTTTAATACAACTTTGGGGAAACAAATGGCACTTTTTTTACCCAACCAGTAGACAACATATTACCTAGTAGATTGTATTTCATCTGTAATCATTTAGTTCAATCTGTTCTAAAACCATATATTTTTATCTACATTTTCACTAAGTTAGACAAAACAATTCCTTGTTGTAGCCATTCAAAGTGCATTTATAACACTCAAGAGGAATGTTAGTAAAACAGTAATATCTGTAATGTCTTTTCCCCAAGATCCAAGAGATTGCTTCACCGATAATATACCTCCCTTTACTTTTGAAAGTTAGTAAGAATTCATTTTCCCTCCCATCCGCCTGCTCCTTCCATAATTATCCCCATGGCTTACATTCAACCTTTTAGTATTTTAGTTTCCTAAGGCTATGCATATTATACCAGCTTTTCCATCTTGGATAGAATCACCAGAGCTATCTTTGCAGACTGAGGTCTAATGGATCCACTCAGAAATTGAGATTCTTCCCTTGAGGTTATAGTTTGTCCAGTTATTACTCCAGAATGGCATACTTAATCTGCATCTTGTTCTCTCTGAAATCTTCTTTTATATGCTCTATGTACTTATATGTTTGCTAAGACAAATACCAGAATTGAGTATGTCAGCTAAGAAGGAAGTCAGATCTAGTAACTTCTCCTGTTTAAATATTTGTCATCTTGCCTAGCAGTGAATTGAGACATTATTCACAAAAGTTTGACATTTGATTGCATATTGATGTAAGAAGCATGAGTTTAGCTTCATTTAAGCGATTGCAGTCTTTATGACCATTCCAAATAAGTGAAATTTAAATCTATGTGGATTTCCTTTATTTGTACAATATATTAACAATGTGCATGGGAGTTAAGATTTTTCATAAACTATAAAGAATCCTTGATGCTGAATCAGACTGTTGATTACTGGCATAGTTTTCTTGGGTAACAGTGTGGAAATACTTTGTTTTCATTTTCATCAAAATACCATTTTAGAATAAATACTAGATTGTTCTGAGCAATATGCTGCAGGAAATCCTTCTAGCATTTTCTTCCCACAGTTATTGCTTTAGGCTTGCATTGTCAAGTAGATCTGGAAATGATGCAGTTTTTGAGTGAAAGAAAAGATGAATCCAATACTTTTAATTTCAAAGCAATTACCTATTACATATGGAAGATAATTTGTACATAGCCCCCACAATGTTGTCTTTATTCAGCTTCTTGTGTTTTCACCGTCTCCATTTTAATTCTTAAAATTAAGCCATTAGTTCCCCTTGCTCAGTTGTTACAATTGTTAGGGAATTTTATCACTTGTATTGCTATTGTGCCTTGGGCCAAGATATACTTTAGGTCTCTCCAATGGTTTTTGCTTCTAGCACAGAGGGAGGGTTGCAGCAACTCCCTCTCTGAGATCTGGATGCCAAAGAAGGTCATTGAATCCCTCAGCTGATGGTGATTGAAGGCCATATGCAAGGGTTGTCTTTTTCTCAATCAACCCTCTATCATAGTCACCACAGATGCCAGCCTTTCCAGTTGGGAAGCTCATTCAGGTCCCCTCATGGCCCAAAGATAGTGGTCGGAGGACGAACATCACCACCCCATCAATTAGTTAGAATTGAGAGCAATTCATCTCACCCTAATCAGTTTCATCAACAGTGCAAGAACAGCATGTACTAATTCTAACCAACAATGTGGCCACAAAAATCCACATAAATCATCAGGTAGATCATGCTTTCTCATGGTGGAAGCCTGGGACCTATTCCTTTGGGCAGAGGAACATTTGGCCAGCATTCAAGCACAGCACATATCTGGCTCATTGAACATTCAAGCCGATTGGTTGAGCCATGCTCGCATCAACCACATGGAGTGGCAACTCAGCCCCATACTTTTCAAAAGGCTGACATCCCAATTCAGTCCACCTCTAGTGGGCCTGTTTGCATCCCCCATTAACTCGCAACTTCCGAGGTTCTTCACTCAGAACTTTCACCCAGAAGCAGAAGGGACAGATGCACTATGCATCCCTTGGCCGCCAGGGTTACTGTACGCTTTCCCACCTCTCCCATTCATTCCTGCCCTCCTTTGGAAACTCATAGCGGAGAGAGCCAAAATCATTCTCATAGCTCCTTATTGGCCCAGGAGGCCATGGTTTGCAGACCTAGTCTATCGGTCGCAAGCCATTGGCACCTTCCTCCGCATCTTCTCTCCAGCAAGGGACACCGGTGCATCCCAATCCAGGTTGCATCCCAATCCAGGTTGGTACCAGTTAACTGCATGGAAATTGTGCAGCAAGCCCTGAGAGGATTAAACATAATCTGACAGAGTCATTGATACAATCCAGGCATCCAGGAGGCCGTCTACTAATTGCATCTATAATGCTACTTGGACTGCATTTTCCTCCTGGTGCCTTATACTCCATGTGAATCTGTCTGAAGCATCCATTCCTCAGATCCTCTAACTTTTGCAAGATGGCTTGTGCATAAATCCACCCTGACCAATAAGGCAGCCAACTCCGAAATTCGCCAAGCAAATGTGATGGCAACAAGAAAGGCAATCTTCAGATATAGGAAATGCAGAGTGGACATCTGCAAAGGTTCGAAAGGGCTCATAGTAAGGGCTTTGAGAATCTTAACTAAATCCCACATGGGGAATCTGTGGATTACAGGAGGCTGAAGCTCTGAATTCTATCATGGTGGGACAGGGATCCTATGCCATCCTTATGGAGTACAGTAGAGAGTGCGGCAACCTGTCACATCTTTTCATCTCCATGAAGAATCTCAACTACATTTATTTAGGAACTGAATTTCTAGAGCTAAGCCCCCTTTTGAAAAATGGAAGATTGATGGATGGATGGGTCAATGGATTATGTGCCTTGAAGCTGATGTTAGCTCTTACTGACCATATAGATATTTCTCTCCATGACAACTTTGTACCCATCACTGTTGTAATTTGGTCCATCCACCTTATTGCTGGTCATCCTTCTTCCTACCAAATAAAATGATTTTACCTTATATTTATTATGCATCTTCTCTTTTTACCCAGAAAGGCATTGAAAATAGGTAAAACTCATCATGTGTGCCTGTGTTGATATGCAAATCTACTACTTATTTTGGTTGCATAAGAATATTATTTAAAATGACTTCGTTTTTCTTGCAAGAAAGACTGGTAAAATTTTTGAAGCAACAGCACACATTACATTTTCTCAGAAGGCTGTATACTATTAATTTTATGCTGTATTTTATTTATGGAATAGAAAAATTTCCCTGAAGTTCCTATTGAACAATCTTTATACCAAGCATCCTTCTACAAATCTTTTGAAAGATAGAAAAAATATATTTTCAGACAGGCATTCAGAGTAAGATAATAAGCTAAGTTGTGAATTTTTCCCTTGTATGCATTAGATTTTAGAAGACCAGTGTTAATGTTATACACACAGAGA
>JAEANM010023951.1:0-11256 GCA_017656035.1 Myanophis thanlyinensis
TATATAAATATCTCTATTTTTCAACTAGTTTTTTTCCCCTTCCCCTTTTAGAAGAAGCTCATTATGAAAAGTCTCCCACAGTCGGAACATTATGGAATTATTGATTTCCCGCAGCACAGAGAGAACGAGTTAGCAAGGCTTCACATTTCTTATTACATTTGAAATAATGGTTTTGTTCAAACAAACAAACAAAAATACCTGAATAAATCACTGTTAAATTACGTTGCCAAGATCGGTAGGGTAAGAGTTTTTACCCTTTTTCATCTTGTTTAAATGCTCTTTAATTTTTTTCCTTGTCCTGTTTCCTTTGAAAAAGGAATCCCCATCAGGCCGTTGGCTGTGCTAAAAACCTTGGGGAATGCGGACATCCCGGGTTTTAATCTGAGGTTTTTGTGAAGTTTTACCCACCTACCCACCCACCCACCCACCCCCTGGAGCTCACGTTTTGCCCTGCTGGTCTGGAGTTCTGTTGGCTGTGTTGAATTCCAGGTGTCTTGTCTTACATTCTCATCATTCTGAACAGAAATCTGGCTATCAGGAACTGGTTTATATAGTTTGCTCAAGACTCCGGCACACGCCAAGGAGGGCTTAAACCCTATCGCAAAAGGGGGCACAAGCTTTAGCGGATGGCTATCTTGTTTTTGTTTTGTTTTTTTAAAATAAAAACCTGCACATTTCTGTTGGCGTTGCAGCCGGTCGATAATGCTCAGAAGAGATGGTTTTGTCCCGTAATTTGACCCATTGCTCATCTCTGTGATGGACGACCAGTATATAACTTCTCTGCTGTGGGGCAAGCCATCCGTGGATTGTACGGAGGGTGAGGGGGGGGGGGGGGAAGGAAACAAAACAAACAAAAACACACAAGTATTACGATGGCCTTCGACGAATGTCTTCCAGAGAACTTTTTTTGCAATTTTAATTTGAGGGAATGTTCAGAAGATTTGCTATTTATGTTTCTGCGATTGTCTATTGAAGAAAAAATAATGAAAAGAGAAAAAGAAAACCTGTACGCAAATGACTATTAACCGTCACAGGTACAAAGAATTAAATAAAGGTGAAACTTTTACCTTAACTTTAAAATACTTCCTGCCTTAAAGAAAGCATTTCCATGGCTACAGCTGGTGAAAGGGTGAATTTTGGTCCACAGCTTTCCTCTAGTGTAGAGTGTGGGTGTGTGTGAATTGTTGGGACAGGGTGTGCGTCCTTTTGCATCTCAGTCCTCCCCTCCCCACGCATGTTACACCTGGTCAGTCTGCAATCTTACTTAGAAAGAGGGGTGGTTTTTTTGTGATGCTTTGTTGTGCTTCTCTCCTTGAGCCATAGGATCTGAGCCATAACTATATTTTTATTTGAATCTAGCCAGTATGGATTCTTCTCCCCAACTCTATTTCCAAACCTCTGATCTAAACAGTTCTGGAACAAGGATCTCCAGCTCTGGCTACTTTTAAGACTTGGGGACTTCATTCCCAGAATTCCCCAGCTGGGAAGGTCCACAAGCCTTAAAAGTAGCCAAGTCTGGAGACCACCCCAAATCTTTATAAAGCATGCTGGCTGGGGAATTCTGGGAATTGAAGCCCACAAGTCTTTATTATAAAGTGACCAAGCTTGGAGACTCCTATTCTAGAACATGATGTTAAAATTCCTCAATTTTTGCACGGGCCACTCCCGAATGAGACCCTTTTTCCATGCCCCCAAGCATCCATCAATGTCGCGTAAATAGTGAGACATTTCTGGACAAGAATGGGTGTGAGCTAGATCAGGGGTCTTGCACTGTTTTTTGACCACGGGCACCTGCTTCGGATTTAGTGTATGGTGTCATGCCAACTAACTAATCACGGCATTGCTTCTTTTTGCAGAGGAATAATAGCACAATTGGGGAAGAGTTGGGGGGGGGGGAGGGAGAGGAGGAGAAGGAAACTCCGGCTTGTGGTCCTCAGGAATATGAAGACCGCCATCGCTTGGGTGAGGGTCTTGGCAGGCCCAGCAAAGGGGCTCGCTTGCTTTTTCCTGCGTCGTTTGGAAAATCCCGCTGTTAACCAGCCCTGTGGCTCTAGAACGGGGCTGGTTTCCCAGCCTTGCTCCTTTCCAGGTGTATGAACATCAACTCCCAGAATTCCATAGCCAGCCATGACCCTTGAGAAGGATTCTCGGGGCAGAAGTCCCATGTACCTGGAAACAGGCAAGTCTTGGAAAGATTGTTCTGGAGGCATCCAGTGGGAGAGGTAGAACTTTTTCACACCCTTTATTTACCCAGTCCCGTGAAAGCTGGCTTCAGAGCGGTGCGAGATGCTCACATTGTGGGGTTTGGTGTGGTTCCTTCTCTTGTGTGGCTGGCTACAATCATCTGGCGTGTGTTGTGTGCTGAGGGATTAGCAGAGAAAATCTAGCAGCGTATTTGATGAAATTGTGTTGGCTAAAAAGAAGAAGCAAGGGTATCCAAACATTGGCAACTTTTAAGATCAGTGGACTTCCAGCTCCCATGGGGATTTCTGGAAATTGAAAGTCCATAAGTCTTAAAAGTCGCCAGAGTTGGACACCTCCGAGGTTTAGATGTTCCACGTGCGCCTTTTGGTCTTTTAAAACTGTGAAAAAATAAGTTTGGAATTGCGATTTGGGACAGTTAAGCGCGCACACTATGCAATTTGGGTGGTCTTGTATTTATTTGTATAAAGAATCAAATATCCCAACCTGGATTCCTGCCCTTCTTGTAGATACTAGCTATTGTGTCAACTTCAGAGAGAGTGTAATTCTCTTGTGTGACATGAGAAGCCGCAACCATCTATATGGAAATGTCTATTGGAGAAATTAAGTGCTTTCTTTAACAATGTCTTAAAAAAAAAAAAAGGTTTCCATTGAGGTATAGTAATTAAGATTTATTTTATACAATCTCTGCTTTTTTAATTATAATCTTGGGGTTTTTTGCTATCGTTTTGATTTTTTTATAGATTTTTGTATCCTTATATAAAGAAGAAATAACTGGGGTTAATACCTGCTGAAGCTAACAACGTATATTAAGTATTAAATCTTGATGACTTGAACCATGTTTTCGTTCGGCTAAGAATCAGTGCGGATTGTATACTAGAGTTTGTTTTGAGAAAATAATAAATAATTGGAACGGGTCGGCTTGCCCGGTGTGTTAGGGGCAGAGCGGAACAAGCAAGGTATTGGTTGTCCATCCTTGGGCATGGACGCTGCTGGACGTGCCAGCTTGTTTTGGTGTCAACAGCTGTTAGCTTCATCCAGGCATTTGTGGGTCACAGTATCCTTTGTATTCTAACCAAGTTCAGACGAACATGTTCAAGTCTATAGTGTTAAATCTTGTTCCTATGATCCCGGGAGAAAGTAGCCACATGTTGAGAGTAGGGGGGGTCCCTGGTACGTGGGTCGCACAAGTGGCAGGAGAGCATTCGCAGCTCCATTTGTGCCGAGTGACGGGCGCTTGCACAAACGGAGCTTCAACACGCGCGTGTGAGTGCCAGCCGCTGGCGCAGATGGGAGTCATGCACGCCTGCTACTTTCATAGAACCATTTCCTCTCCTGCCGGTCAGTTGGCAAAGCCGGTGAGGTTGAGGATCACCGTGTTAAGAGAACTGGTTGGGGGTCCTGGCCACCATCACTTTCCTAGAAGGTCTGTAGATGATCACCTTCAGGGAGGGAAGAGGTCATCTCCTTCCCCAGCCTGAGGCCACCTGCTCCTATCTGGTTTAGCCAGGAAGACTGCCAAAGGCTGACCTTACTATCAAGGGACAGGATGTCACAGGACTAGCCTCTCAGCTGGCCAGAAGTGGATTAGTGGGGTCTACTTTCCCTATCATGTTGGCCCAAGGTGTGCTTACCTGCACTGTTGCTGTAGGAGAAGGGGAGGGTGTGTAGGTATGTTTTGAATAATGTAGGGACTGGGGTCCTTGGTGGTTTTCTTGCAAACGTTCCATGACCAAGCCAGGTGACATTGTCGGTGCAAAAAAAACCCACTCCCCTTTTAGCACTGATGATGTTACCCAGCTGGGTCATGAAACGTCTGTGAGCTCAGAGCGCACCAAAGGGGACCCCACAGTGCAACCTTGAGCTACAAATACTCTCTTCTGCTGGTAATCTAGGACCGCCGTGTATGCAGGTCGGAAGGGCAGCAGCTGTGTAAAGCCGTAGTTCAGATTGCGTTTTTTTCTCTCTCGTCTTTTCTGGCTGTAAGGTGCAAATTTGTCTAGCAACACCAGCCATCTGGAAGGAAGAAGAGCCAAAAGGCTTGTTAAACACCCCCCCTCCCGCCCCCCCCTGTTGAAACAGAAACTGTGTACTGGATGTGTTGATGACAACATGCGAGTGTGGCTTTCGTTGTTCTTAAGCCAAGATGTATCTTAAGCTTCCGGAAGAATGAAGTGATGCAGGTTTCCTTTTTAGCGATCTTAACCCAGTGTCTCTTCAGTAATTGACGTGTCTGCACCCTGGTACGTTTCAGGAAGGGAGGGGATGGGAAGAGCTCAGCAAAGTGATGCACAATGACAACTTTTTCACCTGTACCCTTTTTAAAAAAAAAAACAAAAAAAAACCAACCATGTTCTTTCTGCAAAACTTTAGCTGGCTGTGTTAACCATCCATTACGAATCCGACTACAGCTGCCTTACAAGGAATGGTATGAGGGTTCTTACCTCATTCTGTACTCTTTACTGTAATAAAATATACTTGATTTCAAAACAGATGGGTGTAAATAGCAATTAAATGCAACTTTGGACAAATGATCGAATGGTGCTCTCTTTATTTCTTGCTCTCGAAGGGAGAAACTTGGCTTTCCAAGCCAAACTTGGGCGCCAACAGGTGAAATGTTAGGTCTCCGAAGGCAAATTCGGACCGTGTGCAGCTAAATAGGGGAAATACAGGTGTGTTATCTTGTAAGAGATTCTTACCAAATACTCCAGAGAAGAAAATAGACCTGTTAATGACGCTGAATAAGGAAGCACGCTTCTGACTCTTTAGTTTTGTGGTCAAATCCATGGTGATGAAGTTGGTTTAATTTCGGCATCCCAGGTTTTAATGATTGAAGCGAATGAACCCAAGTCAGTGGTGAGTTGTTAGTAAGTATACCAGAACCCAGATCCTTATACAGCTGTCCAGAGTCACCTTTTAGGGCAGAGGTCCCCAGCCTTCCCCCCCCCCGCCCCCCATTCCTGGTGCCTGCTGCTTGTGCAAATGGAGCCCTGTGTGCTTGCCACTCATATGAAACCATCCCACCCCCCCAAAACAGGTCTGCCAAGCCAGAAAGGTTGGGGAACCCAGAGTTATAGGGGAGATGAGCGACATAAAAATTTAATAAATAAGGTTTTCTGCTTGAGCAAGGGGCTAGACTAGAAGACCTTGAAGGTCCTTTCCAATTCTGTGATTCTGAATACCTAAAAACACAGTCCTCGGCTTACAACAGTTCATTTAGTGACAAGTTACAACAGAATTGAAAAAAGTGACATGGCGTGTTTTCACATCGTTGGCAACATCCCCGCGGTCACGTGATCAAAACTCAGACACTTGGCAACTGGTTCACATTTATGACAGCTGCAGTGTCCCTTTGCGACCTTCTGACAAGCAGCATCAAAGGGGAAGCCGGGCTCACTTAACTATATGACCAACAACTACAGTGATTCACTTTTTAACTGTGGCAAGAAAGGTCGTAAAATGGGGGCAAAGCTCATTTAAAAACTCTCGCTTAATGACAGAAATCTTGGGCTCGGTTGCGGCCGTTAAGTCGAGGACCCTCCTGTAATTTAGACTGCTGCAGGGTGAACCAATGCATGGATCACACTTCTTTGGAATCCAGACTTGGAGGTCAGTGTGTTTTGACCATCAGCATTTGCACCAACAGCTGTTCCAGTTTGCTGGTCCAACAGCTGGAATTTGAACACAAGCCCCAATGCAATTTGTGTGAAGAACTGTTACCCTCTTTTACGCAGCCTTGAAGTCCTCTCTGCGCGCGGCTTCAAATCAAGACCGCCTCAATAACTAGGGCTCTGATATAGCAATAGCACTTAAGACTTATATACCACTTTACAGCACTCTTTAAGCAGTTTAGAGACACAGCATTTTGCCCCCCCCCCCAACAATCTGGGTCCTCGATTTACCGACTTCGGAAGGATGGAAGGCGGAGTCAACCTTGAGCCGGTCACGATCGAACTCCTGGCCGTGGGCAGAATTAGCTTGCAATAATACTGCATTCTAACCACCATATATTAGACTTAGTGTCTAATTAGACCTGTTCTTCGGTCACATGTAAATTCGTAGCGTCATACATATAAATGCAGAAAAAAAATGAGTTTATAAACATGTAAAAAAGGTTTAACACACAAACCGCAGGCCGACAGATTCAAACTGCATTTATTTTCATCAACCATATGCTACATTTTTTTTTTAAAGTATCACTAAAATAACAGCTTTCCTCTTTAGTAAAAATCTAAGCTGCTTATGACAAAATATAGGCCAAAACCTTTGTTCTTTAAAACTCAAGATTTAGAAAAAGTAGAAAATTTCATCCGCATTTGCATAATTGAAATTGGAGATTTAGGGACACGGAAAGCAGGAACGATTCCGTGATTCTCGCCACGTACAAACGCTTAAGAGCATCCCGTCAACGCCAAATCCTACAAGGTGGGTTTTTGTACCCCAGAATCGCACACACCAGATGTTAACACTGGAGGCAGTAAAGGTTTTCCCATTGCTGATTTGGTTAAGACTAGTGGCTGTAAAAATAATATTTTTTTAATACTTGGAAATTTGAGAATTTCCCAGCAGCAGCAGCATTGAAGGGGGTTAATTCCATACGGAAAATTTAAGTAGGACATGGGCTTGATAATCTGAACGGATTGCAATATAGTCAATTGGAGAGAACAAGGCATTATTCCTTCTGCATCCCTCTCCTTCCAGTCATGTCCTCTTACAACGCGCAACGCCTGGCGTTCAAATGAGTCCATACTGTGAAGCACGCAGCCGCTTTATTTTGACTTTGTTTAATAGAGTTGTAACTGTGAAGAGGTTGCGCCATCGTACCACTTGTTGACGTGAGTGGAAAGGACAGTGCGACAGAGGGGACACGTCTTCTCTCGGTTCAGCCACAGAGCGATGCACTCGTCACAAAACACGTGCTGGAAAGAGAAGGGGGGGGGGTTGCTTTGGTTAAGAGTTAGAGGAGCATGCAAACATCAGCAAAATGACCCCAAAGGTTGTTGTTGTTTTTTAAATCAAGAGGCAACTGGACTTTCTGTTTTTTTCTTGGAAGACGTTTTGCTTCTCATCAAAGTTTCTTCAGCTCTGAGCTCTTGAAAAATGCACATTTGGGACAACCATGACCTGGATGACTGAGAATCTCCTTAGACATCAGGGACAGACTACAGGTAGTGCTCGACTTACGACCGCAATGGAGCCCAACAACTTGCCTCTGGAAATGGTGATTTTTCAAGAAGAGATTTGTCAATCTCTTGTCAAACAGAATTGTCAGAGATCGGACAACCATCTGTCTAAAATGGTCTATAGCAGTGGTGGCGAACCTTTTTCTTACTGAGTGCCCAAAAGTACACGCTTTGCACGTGCCATCTGCGCTTGCGTGCAGCTCCTCCACCTGCGCTGCATGTGCAACTGCACCATCTGTGCATGCATGCAGCTTTTGCATGCGTACTGTGCAGGCACTCACGCACACGAGCAGTTGCGTGTGCATGCACAGGAGAGCTCCAAAGACCAGCTGGATTTTCTGCTGCAATCGCGTGCATGCACAGCGGAGGCCCAAAGACCAGCTGGGTCTCTGCAATCGCTCATGTGTGCATGCGCAATCGCATGTGCATGCTCAGCTGGAGGTAAGTTGGCTGATAGCTTGTGTGCTCAGCAAGATGGCTCTGCGTGCCACCTGTGGCATCCGTGCCATAGGTTCATCATCACGGGTATATACTGTAGGCTTTCATGCTTGAACAGGGGGTTGGACTAGAAGACCTCCAAGGTCCCTTTTAACTTTGTTACTCTGTTGTTCTGTTATGTCAAAAACCAATGCTGGATCACAAAGTCTCTCTGCCATTATTCTGAACTTCCTAGAGGTTGTCCTTGACTTATGACCTGTCTCTTAGCAACAGTTTGATGGTATGACAGATCCCCCAAAAGGTTCTGAAGTTACAACTGTCGGCCTCCCGCCCTGCAGTGACATGGCCACATTTCAAGCACAGTTTGCAGCATCCCACAGTCGTGACCGTGATTTATGTTTCTGCCCAACATCGGTGTTTACTTCCGATTTTCGGCAAAAACACCCCATCATAGTGAATGATCACAGCATCTATTGAACGACCAATGGTGATTCACTTAACAGCCGTCTTTTAAAAAAAGGTGGCGTAAAAGCAGGGTGGTCACGTGATGACCCACTTAACGACTCTCACGACTTATAACCATAACAAACAGGTTCCATTAGGGGTTGCAAGTCGAAGGTTACCGTTCACGGGATCCCAAAAGCTTCCAGATCCTTCCACTTTGTCTTAAAACTCAGTTTCAGAATCTGGTAACGCTTATGCGCCAGTGAGAATACTTTAAGGTCAAACAGTCAGACTTAAGAGGAACTCCCTGTCATGAGAACAGATTTAAGGGCTGAACAGTTAGAAATGCTGACATGACCTTGACAGGAAACTGATGCAATAGTAACAGGAAGTTACATGTAACTACAGGGCTGATGCAGGAGGAGAATGACTCAGCTAGTTGATAACTCCCCTTTAAGAGAAAGTTATATAAGGAAGCCAGTAGAGGGCGTTTGCCGTGCCCATGTCGGGTTCTGAGGCAGAGGATGAACAGCTGACAAGAGTGGGAGAGTGGCTCCTTTGGCTGTGGAGGAGGCAGGGGAAGAGCACAGTCAGGCTGGGCCAAGTAGGAGAGAGATAGAACAGGAAAGGGAGGGCTCAGACGAGGACCAAGGCCGACCCCCTCCTCATCCTAGGGCACGCTGGGAAGAACACAGAAGAGAGCAACATGGGTTGTGTGGCTTACGAAGGAGGAGAGGGCCCCGAGTCCCTTCACAGGGAACACTGAGCAGGGAGTTTAAAAGGAAAGGCAAGTGGGTGGAGCGTTTGTCGGGAACAAACCCTGAGATTCTCTAGTTCATAATGTCTGACATTCCTGGCTTCCGTCCTGACCATTTGATTTATTGCCGTGCTCTTATCTGATTCGGCTGCAATTCGTGTGAAGATTCCTCACTGGTGAGACTCATTCCCTTGGCTTGTGGGAGTCATTCTGTGGGAGACATTCTGCCTGCCGTGTTGGATTGGAAATTAACAGCAAGAAGCTGCTACAGGTTTGGGGGAGAGTTTTACTCCAGGCTGAAGAGAAATGGGACATTGGGGGCAAAGTTGGTGCTAATAAAGGGACTTATACCAATTGTCTGGCTGTGTTGCCTTAGTGCCGTGATGGCGAACCTCTGCGCACGCAGAGCCATCCTGCAGGGCACCTGAGCTGTCATCCAACTTATCTCCAGCTGAGCATGTGTGTGTGATTGCGCATGCATGCGTGTGTGATGGCAGAGACCCAGCTGGTCTTTGGGCCTCCGCTGTGCATGTGTATGATTGCGCATGCATGCGCGAGCAATTCCAGAGACCCATCTGGTCTTCGGAGCACTCCTGCGCATGTGCACACAATTGCTCATGCATTTGTGAGTATCTGCAGGCAGCGTGCATGCATTGCATGCCCGAACGCTGCACCCCATGTGCAGATGGTGCAATTGTGTGTGCTGCGCATGTGGAGGATCTGCACGCAAGTATGGGTGGTGCGTGCAAAGCGTGTACTTTTGGGCACTCGGTAAGTAAAAGGTTCGCCACCACTGCCTTAGTGCCACACTCGGGGATCATCACAGCGTTCCTCCCCTTCCTTGCGTTCCGTGCTTACTTACTGTTTGTTCCTTGTTTGACCGGCTTACAGAGCAGAAATTCTCCGTGACTGACTAAGGTATTTGCTGCCACATGTACTGTGTATATTATTGTAGATAAACCACTGTATATAGTAAAAAAAAACTCTGTGTGCTGTATCTTATTGCTCCTGGGTTATAGCTTAAAGGCAGTCACTCTGTATAAACTTCTGACTTCACTGCATAAATTCTTGACACTCCCAATATTTGCAAGACCGATTAAATAACTAAGGAGCTGAAGTCCCAAAGGTGCTTTATTTATTTTTCCAAGAGGCAACTGGACTTTCTGGTTTTTCTTGGAAGTTTTGCTTTCTCATCCAAGAAGCTTCTTCAGCTCTGACTTCAAAGAAGAACCGAGAAAGTCCAGTTGCCTCTTGGAAAAAAAAAAGCAGCTTTGGGACAACCATGACCTGGATGATGATTGACAAGAGGGTCTCCATAGGCATTAAAGGGGCTGAAGATTTCACTCGTTACGGAAGTGCTGCTACAACGGAAACTCTGCATGTAGACTTTGGCGCGGGTGTACAAGGTGTGGCTTACAAGGCTTGGACTGCTGGGTGTTACCTGGCAGAGGAGGACAACCGGTTTCTGAAACTCAGCTTGACAAATGGCACAAAGATCGTCTGCTTCGGCACGCTGTCTCTTGCTGGCCACCACGCCGTAGCTCTGCAAAGTGGAGGAGGAGAGGGGAGTGAGGAAGAGGAGGAGAAAGAGGGTGAAATAATGTCAGTGGCATTGGAGAAAAAGAGACTGTATTTAAAGGTCCCTGGTGTTCTCTGAGCCTGGCTGTTTTCTTGCAGACGTTTCACTACCAAACCAGGTTACATCATCAGTGCAAAAACCCTTCCAGTACTGATGATGTTACCTAGTTGGGTAATGAAACGTCTGCAAGAAAACCACCAAACCCCTAGATCACCAAGGACCCCTTCATTTCAAGCTTGAGCTACAGATATTCTCCTTTAGAGGCTATTTACTTTGCAGTTCTGACCCAAAGCCATCCTGCTCTTTTGCTGATCTTAAACCCAGGATTATTTTTGGATTGTTTTGCAGCTTCTGTTAAAAAATTACAGAGTAGATCTTCCAGGACTACTACTTCTTTCGGCTAGTCCTGTTAGGGGTCGTCACAGCGAATCATCTTTTTCCACCTAACTCCACCCTCGGCATCCTCCACTCTCGCCCCAATTAACTTCATGTCCTCTTTTAGCACATCCATCTATCTCCTCTTTGTCCCTTCCTCTTGACCTCTTCGCTGGCAGTTCCATCTCCAGCATCCTTCTACCAATATGGCCACTCTCCCTCCTGTGCACATGTCCAAACCATCTCAGTCTGGCCTCTCTGGCCTTGTCCCCAAAACA